>VSMD01079370.1:0-29122 GCA_008750895.1 Mirza zaza | reverse complement strand
GTCAGGTATCACATAAAAGATCTGAGTGAAATTTGATTTTACAATGTACTAAAATAAATGCTACACAAATCCCATGACATCTCTGTTAATTTCAAAGATGTTCTGCAATGCAACCATTCTATTCAGATTTATTTAGAACACTAAATTATTCTTCATTTAAATAAACTAGCATATGAAATCTGCAAGCCACCAAAAATAGAAATGCTGAAAAGGGATATCTTCAAAAAGTATTAGAAGAATCAACCATTTAAAATGTTTAATGAACAATTATGTTTTCCTGTGATAGTTAATAAAATTCTGTTGACTTTCTATAAGTTTGCTTTAAATGAATTCAATTATTTCCATATTTTTCTTATTCTTCAAATAAATTAATATATAGAATTTGTGGTACATATAGTAAAAATAGCATTTAAAACACTGTATATAAATTCACAATGCTTACATTCTAATCATGGGAAAATAAAATTTTAGATCTTTATATATTAGAGAAACACGTATAAAAGCATTTTTATCTATCTTGTTTTACCAAAACCTAATGTCTAATCAAAAGGTACAAATAAATTATAACAGGAATAAGAAATTTGGTATCTTAATCTAAAAAGCTGAAGATTAAACATACATGTAGAAATTAACAAAATGGGAAAGAAAGCCTATTGGCACTTGGCTTATATTAAAATCATGAAAATGGGAAAAAAGAAAAACATAAAACAAGAAAAATCCTAGTTCAGGTAACCACAATATGTCTTTACAACTTTTTAGTCCTTAGAAAAATAATTATTAATGAGTGAGCATACCATTCTTACTCATATTTGGAAAAGCAAATAGAAAATTGTTGAAGGGGAAGAAAGCAAGAGGAAAAGAGCACAAAAGCTATTTAATTCATTGAGCTCAGTTTACATAGGTAAGTATGATGGCACTCTGTTTTCTAGAAGTATTATATATTTTTCATATAAAGGCCTTCTGCTTCTAAAATATTTTCACATCCCTCTTATTGAAATGTCTCAACAACCCTGAGTAGATCAACTTTAAATATGCTTGTCAAATACAGCTACATCAATAAATTCTAAAGACATGAACACAAGTTATTTCAGAATCATCCTGCTTAATTAAGAATAAATAAGTTATAAAATTTGGTGGAAAATTAAGCTTTCTTTTCCTTTGTTAATATAATTTTTTCCTACTTTTGAACGATTTGCAAGCAATGACTTAATGGATGATCAAGCACATGATACCCAAACAATTATTGTAAAAATTCAATTCCAAACTACCTACCCCTTCTTGTTTAGTGAAGAGATTAAGGCAATCGGTCAAAGCTGTACAAGTTTCTCTAGAAGCTTCAGAGACAACTTCAACTTTCTGAAGAAATGATGGAAGCATTTCTATAAATAAAAAAAAATGAGTGGGATTTTAAGTAATCTTAAAGGACCACAAAAATATTTTTGTATCTACTATTTTTGTATCTCATGTTTCTGTCTAACTGTCTTAAGGAACATATAGTATGTTTCTTGGGCATCATTAAGTACCTGCTGTGTGCACAGGGCACATAAATTAGTATGGAAAAAGAAAGGATGAAGCATTCTCCTAGAACGGCCTATATCCTACAAGGAGAAGAGCCAAGATTTGAAAGAAAGTTTATATAAATTAAATAATAATATAATATGTAAGAAAAGCAGCTGACAAGAACAAACAGCACTACTTATAAGACATTAACATTTCTTTTCATGATGTTCTACTCTAGATAAATAATTTTATTTAGGTGGTGACTCACGCCTGTAATCCTAGCACTCTTGGAGACTGAGGCAGGAGGATGGCTTGAGGTTAGGAGTTGGAGACAAGCCTGAGCAAGAGTGAGACCTCATCTATACTAAAAATAGAAAAATTAGCCAGGCGTTATAGTGTGAGCCTGTAGTCCCAGCTACTGGGGAGGCTGAGGCAGGAGGATCACTTGAGCCCAGAGTTGGAGGTTGCTGTTAGCTAGGCTGATGCTGCGGCACTCTAGCCTAGCCCAGGTGACAGCGAAATTCTGTCTCTAACTATTTTATTTAAAGGCAAAATGCTAAAAAGACAAAAGTAATTCTGTAGCTGACACTGTGGATAACAAATCTGAAGGCAACATTAACTCAACTTCTTTTAGATCTTATTGGGACAAAAATTTGGCATGTTTTTTACTCTCAAAAATGTATTCCTATGGAGGTCCAGTACCTTTTAGTATAAGTTGGGAACATAGAAACAGTAGTACCAGTATCTTCCCCAGTTCCCTAAAGAAAATCTCAACCCACTTACAAATTAAAAATATTGACAAGTGAAAGCTGCAAAATGCACAAATATCACTTAAAAACAATAAAATGTCATGTCCAGATTAATGCAAGAGAAATGTACTTTGCTGAAATAATTCCTGACTTTGTCAATTACAATTAAATCTGTCCCTTTCATCAAATAAAAATCTTTAAGAAATCTTACATCAAAAAATAACTAAAAGGACAAATCTGTAGCATCCTTTGCATTTCAAATAATCTTGACTTAAAACAATGTCCTTAAAACACAGTAAACAAGGTCAATAAGCAAAAGAGATCAAGTAAATCCAAATGCCAGCAATTTGCAAATGTTAGGCCATAGAACACAGGGTCCCATCAAGATGCAAAATTTTCAAATGGGAAATGGAGTGATAGCATGAGAGGAAAATAAAGTGTAAGATCATGTCATTCAATATCACCCAAGATATCAAAACAAATCTACCAGGAACATAGACCAAATTATTTATAGTCATTATTTCTAGGTGATGAAATTATGAATGTTAATCTTTATTCTTTTTTCAAATTTTCTAAGCAAATTTGCTTAGATTTATTTAAGCAAAGAAAACCCATATTCTTGCAAAAATTATTTCTCAAAATTCCTAAGGCAAAAGGGAGCAACAAAAGGAAAAAGAGTGAATGAAGAAAGGTATGAACAACCTTTCATTGTATCAGGACATGAAAACCAAATGATATTTTATCACATTTTTCATTTTATGGAATATAGTTTCTTGGTGTTAGCTATTCTTAATAAACCCAAATAATTGAAAACTACTACATTCTAAAATAAATTTGACTTTACATTCTTTATTTTCCACTTTGAATCTTTGATAGACATTATGAAAATTTATTCTCTACTTAGTTGCTAAATAGCAAGAGAGAGCACCATATGCTGGTGCCATATGACTTAAATAGGACCTCAACAGATGTCTCACACGGAACTGTGGACTGTGGACTTCAAGGAGATGTACGAGCAAAAACAGACAGCCTCTCGTCTTCCACATATTTTCTGGGTAATCTAGTAATTTTCCAGTTTCATGGCAAACATGATAGGAAGATGGAAGCATAATTATTCACAGATACTTTTATTAAATACCATCATATGCTTATCATCACCAATTTTGTCTGTTTTAGATATTCCATATTTTAGATACTCACTGATAAACATAAAGCAAACTTTAATTGTCCAAATACATTTTTAGGAATACTTACAAGTGTTTAAACAAAACTGATTGTGCAAGCTTCCAGAAGATATTCCAAGAAACATAAAGACAAGGTTTTACAAGAATCCACTACTGAAAGTGTGTCAAATTCTTTTGGCCAAAACAGAGCTAGAAGTTATCTGATTTCTCTGACAGTCTAGTATTAAAACAAGATTTTGAAATAAATTGCATGGTGACATGGTTTAAGGATTGGTGAGCCCCGGCATATGGTACACTGCAGTAAAACATCAGGGGCCATTTAATCCACACTGGCTTGCTTCTTATATAATGTTTATATATCGTTACATAAAAAGAAAACTGCTAAGCTTCTAGAAAAGTGACCAACTGCGAATCACTGCAAATGTGTTTTAGCCAGTTAATATTTAGAAAATAAGTTATCATGAATCAATGCAAAAAAGGCCACTAGGCTACCTTATTTGGCCTACTATAAGAATCTGAAGCTGTTGATTTTGAGGAAAAAGTTGTTTTTGTACTAAAAATATTTTTGAAGTCATGAAAGCTGCTGGAAGATCATATTGGAAAAGCTTAACTTTAGAAACATGTATAAAAAGCTCACAATCTGCTGTTTTTCATGATTATACTGTATAATTTTTAATTGGGTAAGTTTTAAAGTAGTGAGAAAAGTACTTGTTTCTTTATATGCTAACAAACTAACCCCTTCCACTGTTCTAATGTAAAAGAAGTCCATGCTCCCTAGCCTGTCATTTCAGATGCTCCATAAAGTAAGCCAGTTTCTGCTAGACTGTTTTCCTGGAAATAATTTTTTATGTAGAGCAAGTCTTCTGCTTTATTGCCTCCAAATCTTTGTTCAAGATGTGCCCTCTTCCCTGAATACTGGAAATAACAATTATTCATATTCAGACGTTTCCCCACTTGACAAAAAAATTTATTTTTTCAAGGCCCACTTCAAATGCATCCTCTCCCATGAACCCTTCCTTAAATATCACTGTGGGACGTGACTTCTCTCCTAGACTCCAAAAGCAGCCAAATCAATACCTTAAATATTTTTTTTCAGTTAAACACAAACAGGAGAGAAAATAAAGAGTCCCAAAACTAAGAAGTCTAGAGATAAAGCTAAAAGAAAATGGGAAATAAATGAAATGCAATTTCTCTTTTGTAGGTGATATAAGATATAAAACTATGATTTTATCTATTTTTTGTTTGAATTAAAATGGCTAGCTTGAATCTAATCATCTGGTAAGCAAATACCTCTGACTATTCTATCTCTGTATCTATGTAATTTACATTTGTTGCACTGGAGGATATAAATTATATAGCCAAAGTGTTATGTATTAAGCGTGAGTTAAATAAATAAGAATAGAAAGATAATACCAGGAATGTTATAAGACATAAATAGCAAATAAGTTATGCACATTTTTAAAAATATTAAATATCCAGAGAACTCAGAGTTATCACAATGGACTAATCAAGTGAAGTTTGATGAAAGAGGTGGGACTTGAGTTGGATCTTAAAGAACAAGTAATCTTATTTGCTAAATATAAACCCAATAAAATAAACATTTCTAAAATATCTATAATTATTATTGCCAAGTAGTACTGAAAATACTAGTACTGAGGGGAAGATAGTTTCAGAATTCTGATCAATGAGAAGTCTAGCCAGGGGAAAGGACTTCAGCTGCCATTCATGGAGTGGCAAACACATGGCAGGCACCATGCCAGGTGCTGGAGATAGCCGGTAAGTAAAGAGTGAAAATGTCTTCATCCTTACAGAACTTTAAGAAAAATAGAAAACAATTACTACTGAATGAATAGCGCTAACCACAGGAAAATTTATTTATTTATTTATTTATTTATTTATTTATTTATTTATTGTCAGAGTCTCACTCTGTTGCCCAGAGTAGAGTGCTGTGGCATCAGCCTAGCTCACAGCAACCTCAAACAATTACTACTGAATGAATAGCGCTAACCACAGGAAACTTACTTTATTTATTTATTGTTTATTTATTTATTTTTTTTTTTTTTTCAGAGTCTCACTCTGTTGCCCAGAGTAGAGTGCCGTGGCATCAGCCTAGCTCACAGCAACCTCAAACTCTTGGGCTCAAGCAATCCTTCTGCCTCAGCCTCCCGAGTAGCTGGGACTACAGGTATTTGCCACCATGTCCTGCTAATTTTTTCTATATATTTTTAGTTGGCCAATTAATTTCTTTCTATTTTTAGTAAAGACAGGATCTCATTCTTGCTCAGGCTGATTTTGAACTCCTGACCTCGAGCAATCCACCTGCCTCGGCCTCCCAGAGTGCTAGGATTACAGGCGTGAGCCACTGCACCCAGCTGAAACCTTATTTTTTAGAGATGGGTCTGGCTCTCTTGCCCAGACTAGAGTGCAGCAGTGCAATCATAGCTCACTGTAGCCTGAGCTCCTGGGCTTGGCTCCTCCTGCCTCAGCCTCCCAAATAGGTGGGACTACAGGCACACACCATCACACCCAGCTAAATTTTTTAAATTTTTTGTTGAAGATGGGGTCTCACTATGTTGTCCAGGCTGGTCTTGAACTCCTGGCCTCAATCGATCCTTCCACTTCAGCCTCCCAAAGTGTGAGATTATAGGACTAAACCACTGCTCCTGGCCCATAGGGAGACTTAAGAAGAGGAGGAGGGGGAAGCACATGGTTAGTCGGAAAAAATAAAACGAATATTGTTAAAACGTTTAGGAAAGAGAATACCAATCAAGGAGACCTCCTGGGGTCAAACAAAACAAGAAAGCAGCTACAGAACTATGGAATATATCTTTTGTTTTGCAAATGAAAGTGAAGTGAAGCAATAAAGAAAATTAATTTTAATCAAATTGAGTAAAATCTCCATCAAAGGCTATCACTGGACTTGCATCACTCTTGGTTGAATTGTGCAGTGGGCTCCTCACATTATGGTAATAACCATGTGAGAAAAACAGTCCCATGAAGTACACAGTAACTAATTACTAGGGTGGAGCCACACATTATCTCAGGAGCACCATCTGTAGGAAGGTCAAGATGGGAGTCCTGGGAAGGTTTGTGCCAGGAAGGGTAAGATGAAGAATGTGATGATGTATTAAAAAGTTAGCTTAGTCTGCATGCTTGAGAGAACTGCGGGCTATGATGCTTGCCTGTCTTCTACAGACTTTAGCAGAAGTAAAAATGAGCAATAAAATCACTTAGTTCCATAAGCCATGCTGTCTCACCTATTGGACTCTCGACCCCTGCTGCCTGAACGCAAGCCTGGACCTAGGACAGACGCTTCCTCTCTAGGGCCCTGCACAACAGGCCTGAGGAGGAGCATGTGGCGAGGCCAATCCCTTTTGCTTGTTCTTCCTGTCCCTTCTAACACCGGGGGACGCTGAGCCTGCCCAGAGGGAGAGACAGGAATAGGAGCTACATCCATGAGTAGTTGGTGCTATGACAGGGAACATGCTGGGTGGTGAGGAAACATACAGTAAGACTCCTTAAGCCTAGTCTTGGAGAAGTCAAAGAGAAGTTTCTGGAAACTACCTGTAAAAGATGAGGAAAAGTTACTGTTTCACACCTCGGGAACAACATATGCCAAGACTCTGAAGGACAAGAAAAGTTCACGGCTGCTGAACAGAGAGTGTAGAGGGAGGAAGAGGCCAGAGATGAGGCAGCAAAACTGAGTAGACACAGGTCAGAAAGTCAGTCAGCTTAGAGCTTCGGTTAAACCCTAAGGCCCTAAACACTTCTGGCAAGGCTGAGGCAAGATCCAACTTGTGTTTCAGAGGCGTTCCTCCAGCCACCCTGTGCGATATTGCACGGAGGAAAGTGGAGGACATAAAGGAAGCGCACAACAGGGGGACGTAGGAAGGGGGACAAGGTACAGATACATAAGAGAGAGAAATGACTGACAAAACACATGCACGGAGAGAGGAGTTAAAATGACTCCAAGGCTTGGTCTTGGGAAACTGTGTGAACTGATGTTGTATTTTTTGAGATGAAGACTCCAGAAAGAACTGAGGACAAGAGAAGAAAAAAAATGACAGGAAAAAAAGGGGGATTTCCTTGTCATGGGTCGGTAATCTCTGCTCTACCATCAATCCCACCCTACCCTTGAACTTCTGAATACAAGACAATGAAGATTCGAACAACACCTCAACTACTGCTGCCAAGAGAATGTGACTGTCGTCAACAAATTCCACCTTACATTGCAGATCTGGTTATGAATCTGCAAACTTTTCCAGTTCATAGATTAAATGCTCAGGGGTAAATGTGGAATTCTTGATTCATTCCAGACTCTTCACTGGTTCAAACAGGACCAAACGCTGACACTTGTTTTTACCAGCTGTGTGACCCTAGGCAAGTTACATAAAATGGACACAACAGTTACATACTGCATAGAGCTGTTACAAGGCACAATTAACACAGATGCTCAGTTTATGATGGGATTATGTCCCAATAAATCCATCGTAAATTGAAAATAGCACTTTTGCACCATCACAAAGTTGAAAAATGCTAAGTTGAACTACCGTAAGTTAGGAACTGTCTGTATATATATGAAGCACACAGCCCAATGCACACCAAAAAAGCTATATGTGTTTGCTATTGTAATAGCCAACTATTTGGCTAGATAATACAATTGGTGGAATACTGATACATTTTCAATTAGAAAGAGCATGGGACACTTGTGGTACCTGGCAAACTAAACTGATGGGACCATCCCTCCAACCCATAAAGATACAGAATAAAATAACACATAGCAAGAGTTTAAAAGAATAAAACCCTCAACTATGACAGAAACTAAAAGAAAAATCAAAACTAATACAATAGGCACACGCCGGTGATGCCCGGTGGGGACAGTGAAGGGTAGGGCTGGAGATCGGGTAGGACCCAAACCCAGAGGGGGAGGAGGAGGGAGGGGTACAGCCACACAGGGGAGGAGGAGGTGGGGCTCTGGCCTCCAAGTCAAGGGGCAAAGGCCTTGTACGGGTCCAGACCGCCATGAAAGTGGAAGGGGAGAACCCACCCTTGGGCTCAGGGAAGCAGTAAGGAAGCCGCTTCCAGCCTATTGCTCCAGTTGGAAAACCTGAGAACTAGAAATCTCTAGCTTGTGACACACCTAGATATGAAATCCAGATTTAACACCACTAGCCTAGAAGCAGAGAAACTTTTACAGCCTCAACAGCAACACCCACAAAACTACTCTGTAAGGACACCTCAAAACCCAGGAAGCGGATAAAAACCCAAGGTCCACTGAAGAGCTCTCAGTAAAGTTATAAATCCACTGTCAAAGACATCTAGCAAACAAAAGAATTAGATCAACAACAACTTGAGATATATCCAAAAAGGGATTTAAATTGGTATGCTTGAAATTTTTAGAGATAAAAATAGAAACACATGTAATATGAAAGAACATGTCGCTATGGGAAAAATAACAAATTAAAAAACCACCACTATTAATTTCTAGAATTATAAAATACAGTCATTAAGATTAGAAATTAGAAAGACAAAGTAGTAAACAAAAATTGACCAAACTGACAAAGAAGCTAAAACTAGAAAACAGATTTGAGAAAAGACTCAGAAGGCAACACAGAAAAATAGAAATGGAATGAGAAACTAAGAGGTTGTGGACAGAATGAGAAGGTTCAACATATGTCTATTAGGAATTTAGTCAGAAGAGAATAAAAAGAATGATGAAGTAAAATTTAAAGAGATAAAAGCTGAGAACTTTTCTAGACTGAAGAAAAACAATGAATGAGTCCCGAAAGAAGAACAGAGTCTCAAGCAAGATATATTAATAGCACAACAAAATCCAAACCTAGAGACAAAATAAAACTGCAGAATACCAAAGACAAGGTGAAAATCTCTGCAGCAACAAAGCAGGGTAGGTAAAAGATTGCCTATGAAAGAATCATAATGAGAATATCAGAATGAGAGTATCAGAAGCAGCTGGAATCACATATTCAAAATGCTAATGGAAGATAACTATAACCCAGGGAGGGTGAGGTAAAGATTTAGACAAGGCAGACATTCTACTACTCACAGATTTGCAATGAAAGAATTAACCAAAGAACTGCTTCAGTTAGAGAAACTGAATTAAGAGGAGAGTAGGAGGATATAAAAATCAATGGCATTAACTGTGGACCCCCTATCCACAAAAGAATGCAGAACATTCCATGAGTCTGATTGTTTCTTCCCTATTTTGTCTCTAAAAAGTCTCATTGATTTATACAATGTTTAAATTTGCTAACTTGACAGAACAAATTTACTACCTACTTCTGAGTTCAAGATAGAGTTATAAATTTAAGCTAGATAAGCAGGTTATTCATGTCACTCACTCATTCATTACACACACACACAACTCCCATCATGTGCCATGTATTGTTCAGGTGCTGACGATAATTAGCAAACAGATGGACAAACATCCCAGCCCTGGTGGAGTTCATATCCCAGCACCGGAGGCAATCAGCTACACGCACACATGCAGGAAGATTGGTAAGTGACAAGGAGAGATATAAAGCAGGGAAGAGGGATGGCAAGTGTTGAGGGGAACTGAAACTTTGGGAGGGTGAGGCATAGACAGGGCCCTGGCAGGGAAGAGCTGGCATGCTCACAGGCTAACCGAGAAGTTTAAACAGAGATTGCTCACAAAGACGGGGAGTGTTGAGGGAACTAGCAGATACTGGCATGCAGGACACAGCACCCTGGGGCAGGGAGCAAGAGCTGGAGTGGTAGAATAGGGCCATGAGCTGGGTAGAGGAGCCCAGCAGCACTGTTAAAACCACAGCGCAGCTGGAGCGAGTGTAGATAACCCCACGACCCCTTTCTCCTCCCATCCACTCAACCAGTCTCCTGACAGGTCCCACTTGCTGAATCCAATCAGAAGTCCTCTGACGTCAAGGAAGCCCTGGGACGGCAGGCTGCAGTGCACAAAGCAGGGCAGAGAACGGATGTGCAGGAGCAAACCAATGCAGGTGGCAGGAGAAAGCCTTAGTCTGAGGAGACCTTTTGAGGAAAGGCAGGAGTCATGGGAAGGGAGAGAGGGAAGGACTGGGTTGGAGAAAAGCCTTCCAGAAAGCAGCAGCATAGTAAAGGCCTGGGGCAGGGAATGCCTGGCTTGTAAGGAGGACAGCAAGGCGGCTAGTGAGGCTGCGGCAGAGCCCAGCAGGGGAACCAGTAGATCCCGTTGGTCCTCAAGGTGAAAGGGGACCAAGAAGCCTTGCATGTCATTAGGAGGACTCTGCCTTTCATCCGAGTGAGATGACCTGGAAGCCACTGGATGTTTCAAGCAGGAACCTCAATCCAGTGTTGTTTCAGAGGGGTTCCTGGGGCAGGGACTGCAGGGTGGAATGTGACGGCTGGCTGGGAAGCAGGTCTCTTTTGTGGTATCAAATGGTATGCACATCTCTAAGCAATGTTGATTTCTTTTCAATTCCTCCAACTTGGATAAATCATCTGCTCAATCATTGCTGATACAGACATGAATACCATCATGAGTTGACAGGCCATATAGGTAATCTAAGCCAAGAGATATGACTCAAAGTTTAAAAAAAATTTGGTTGTAGTTCTGATATAATTTCCTGGTTTGGTCCAGATTAAATCAATTAATCTTCATATGTTATCTCACTCTAGATTTTTTTCACAGCTTTTAAATGTTATTATCTCTTCTGTACTTTTGAAGACTCTTGGTGAAGACACTGTTTTAAAAGCCCATTGATGTTCATAGAAGCATAATTCCAAATATACTGAAAAGCACTGAACTGTACACTTCACATTAGTGAATTTGTTATTTGAATTATATCTAATAAGGCTGTTATTATTTTAAAAGTCCATTGAGAATGAATAGTACTAAATATTTGCAGCCTGCAATTAATAATCAAAATGATTTAAATGTTGCTATCTACTGATAAAAATAAACATCAAACTGAAGTAAAGAGATTCTCTAGGTACATTTGGACAGATATAAGATATTTATGCTTAGTTGACTCTAATATTAACATTTCTCCACATTCCCTGGGAACATATAAACTGAACCTTGTAGTCCACTAAGGGAAACTAGTACATGATTTAAATTAATAGTTAATTAGGAATTTAGATAACTAAACCAAGTATACTTTAGTGGTGTCATTTATATATACACCATGGCTAAAGACTAAAGCAACTGTTAATAAGAGTTGAAGGTCAAAGAAACATGATTGTCTTTTTATTTACAAAGGAATAAACGATTTTTTTTCAGTAGATAAGTTAGATTTTTAGGCTACGTATAGTCAACTCTTGAAAATTCATAATTATCAGAGTGAAGTCACAAAAAGTTACTACTGAAAGAAGATTAATAATTAGATAAAATCATATGTATATATTTATAGAATCATAAAAGGCCAAGACCTGGAAATAATCAACCCCTTTATTTTATGGCTGGGGGAACTGAAGCTCAGAGAAGTGAAACATACTATTCAAAGTAACAACTCGTGAGTGGCAGAGCAAGGATACAAGACAGTTTGACTCCAAATCCCAAGTCTTCTGGGATTCATAAGTGGAATCCTCATTATGTAGCCAAAATGAATTTACAGACAAAAAACATTAAATTTGTTTTTCTTTTCCTTAAAAGAATAAAAACATTGTTAATCTATAGAGCAGGGGTCCTCAAACTTTTTAAACAGGGGGCTAGTTCACTGTCCCTCAGACCGTTGGAGGGCCAGACTATAGTTTAAAAAATACTATGAACAAATTCCTATGCACACTGCACATATCTTATTTTGAAGTAGAAAAACAAACAGGCAAAAACACCCGCATGTGGCCCTCGGGCCGTAGTTTGAGGACGCCTGCTGTAAAGCAAGCCTCATCAGTGAGTAGCAATCTTAAATAGCTCTTTTAAAATTTTAAAACAGTTTTATCAAATACACTTCTGAATTCAAAACCAAAAATTATCTAAAATGTACAGACAAAACTACAAAGAGTCAAGAGCTATGGTAACAAGTTGTCTTAAAGAGTGATTTTGGTGGGTAGTGTGTGCCCTTTTTTTTTTTTTTTTTTACCTTTAGCCATGTCACACTCCTTAATCATTTTGAGAAAGATGGAAATTTCCCTATCTAGTCTCTGTTGGCATGACTGCGCTTTCTGGAAAAAAAAAAAAAAAAAGACAAAATTAAAACAAACTAATAAAAGATTTTTATGTTACTTATGTTTTAATGTTTCTATTAAAACTTTCAGTTTATAGACTGATTGCACCATAATTGAGACACATTCCTTATAGAGAGAAAAAGGTGAGGGAAAATTTCCTTAGAAAATATAACATTTAATCAAGTATAGATTAGTAAAAATAAATATTTCTAAATTCTAAATACATTCAACATTTGTTTATACATATCACACAATTGCATTAATTACTAGTACTATCCCCATTATGCCATGTATATCTAAGGAATTACATTTCTGATTTATTAACACTTTTAGTAAACCTAATTAAATTCATCAGGAAATTATAAAATGTGTTAAGAATATATTTTAAAAACTGCTTTGTTTTTTAAAGAAAAAATTCCAGATGGTCTTAACATTTGGAAACCACAAGCTGATTCTCATTCAGCAATCTAAGTGCATGTAGCCCCCGCATAATCAGACCAAAAAGGACATTTTCTTAGTAAGTCAAAGCTTATAAAAAATAAAGTCAATTATAGAAAGCATTCTTCCTTGTAACTTGAAAGTTCTACATTTTTAGCTCCCTAAAGGCAAAACAAATACACAATTTCATGATGTAAATTTCATCCCATCTTAGTACAGATTTGGAAGTCCAAAATGAAAAATCAGATAAATCCATTTATTACATTAACAATGTCATTTTGAAGCTAGTTTTATATATAGTTTCCCATTAAAGAGATAGGAAGAATAAGCAAGAAAATTATAATTGTAAATTTTCTTGGTTATGGCAATAGAAAATGTTTATTCTGGGAACCTTAACCTTTTAATATTAGAATAATACTGTTGTAAGTAGAGAAATATATTTAAGCCTCCTGACACTTCCGTACTTTGTACTCCTAATCTCAACTAGCCCATCACAAAACATTTTGCTTCCACAAAATTAAACCTACTATAGCTCAGTGTTTCAAGGTAATGGAGGTAAAACATTCTTTTCTCCTATTTCACCTTATAAATTTTTTAGTGCTTATAATGCTCAGCTCAACCACAGTAAAATGTATTCATAGCACCACATTAGTGACAGGCAATGCTCTCTTTTAAATCTGCATTACTATTACTCTTTTTGTTTTGAGAGCCCTGACAACACCTAAATTCTGTTGTTTTTTGTTTTTGTTTTGAGAAGGAGAATACCTACACTATGCAATTTAAAACACCACAGAAAGAGAAATAGTATGCTTGATAATTTTTCCAGACATAGCCTGTGAATACAGGTTAAAGGCAGGAAAAAAGTCGATCTAGAGGCACTGAAACATGCACCGCAACCAAATGCATCCCTGATTTATTAATAGAAAATCACCATTCTTGCTCTATACATATTTAATATCTGCTCATGTACAAGTCAAAGCTACTTTCTCCTTTCCTTTCTATAGTGACAGTTAGCTAGACACAGAAAAGCAAGCGCTGGCTTCATTTGTAGACTATGAATCTGTAACAAACAGGATAGTTCCTGAAGTTATAATTAAAGGTAAGAAACACCCTCCGTAGAATCATCTCCAAATACTTGAATCACAGTCATCTTCCCCTAGCATATCTACCTGAAAGTTACTAAGAAGAGTTTCCTTGATCCATGATTTACTTGTTATAAAAAGTACATAATAGGTCAAGCTGGATAAGATGCAATCTACTCATACTGTTTTAAGTTGGGTACAATGTATGTCTTCAGTTCTCAACAATTTAGTGTCATTCAACTGATACTAAAAAGAACAGAGAAGTAATTGATACAATAAAACAACACATTCTCCAATTTGCTATACTCTCCCCTTAGCAGCTATTGGTTATATTTTGAAAACCTAAAAATCTATTTATGACAGTTAATTCTCATAAATTCTTTTGCAGAGTCACATGGTGTCTCATTCTTGACTTCTATGCCATTCACATTATGTTAGGGACTCTTTTTCATTTCTATGTATTTAATCTACATAAATGGGATCCTATTATGAGCAATGTTCTAATACATGAAGTTTGACAGTATTATAACCTTTCCTAAGTTATCTGAGCAAATCACATAAGAACAAGGATTTTACCCACTGATATGAGAGGCCAGGGACTGGGAGGCAGCCCAGGTGAGCAGCTGAGCCACATTCACAACACAGGTCTCCAGTTTAGACTATTGATTTTAGTGGTTGATTTTGTTTGACTTAAGCTGATGTTAAACTACCTTATGATTCCTGACCTAGAGGGCAGCCCAAAAAAATGCATATCAAAGGGGTGTAGAGCTGGAGAGGAGTGCATGGGGTAGGAGAGAGGGAATTAATTCCAGGCTATTTGCCCTAGAAAATCCACATTCAATTAATTAAGAACAGAAGCAGGTTACCTCCTACACTCAGCAATAAAAAGGAACAAATTACTAATACACACAACAACATGATGATGAGTGAAAAAAGACACCAAAGAGCACTTACTGTGTGATTCCATTTACATGAAATTCTAGAACAGGAAAACTGACAATGCCTATAATGATGCTGTCATCACATCAATGTCATTAGGTCACCGGCTGCCTGAGATAGAGACAACCACTGGGAAGAGGAGCAAGAGAACTTTCTGAGGTGATAAAAATATTACAGCTTGACAACAGCAGCGGTTACACGGGGTAACATTTGTCAGGATACATCAAATTGAAGGCAAAGTGAATTTGTTTTATTGTATGAAAATATTTCAATAATTCAAACTTTTAAAATAATAGATTGTAGGACCTTGAAAACTTTCCTCTCTGCAGGAAATAGCCAGTATTTCAAAGTACTGGAGCCCTAGTACCCCTCTCTTAGCCTAACTCCAGCAATGTCCATTTTAAGGAAAACCCCATACCCTATCTTCCCTAAGTCAACCCACAGCGCGTTTATTCTTTCTGATACCTGATGATTATTATGGCCCTGCTTTGTAATTTTCTTAATGTTTTACTTTGCAATAGATATTTACATAAAGTAAAAATAAAAAATAAAAGGGCCAGGCAGGGTGGCTCGTGCCTGTAATGCCAGCACTTTGGGAGGCCAAGGTGAGAGGATGGCTTGAGGCCAGGAGTTCGAGACCAGCTTGGTAATAACAAAATCCTGTCTCTACAAAAAATAGAAAAATTAGTCAGACGTGATGGTGCACACCTATAGTCCCAGCTACCTGGTAAGGCTGAGGCAGGAAGGTCATGTGAGCCCAGTTACTGAGGTTACAGTGAGCTATGACGACACCAGTGCACTCCAGCCTGGGTGACAGAGAAACTTCATCTCTAAAAATAAAAAAAGGATATATGGAGAAAAGTAATTCTCCTCCACATACCGATCAATTCTAAAGCCCCTGTTTTGCATCTTTCCAAGCTTCAAAGCAACAAGTACTAATCTCTCATCTTTCCTGGGGTCATCTAAATCTGTAAAAATATATATGGATACATTCCCTTTCTTTCTCCCAAGTAGGAGCATATTCAATGCATCATGTTATACCTTTCTCTTTTCACTTAACTATAAGTCTTAAATATATCAGTATATATAAATTTGCCTCAGTCTTGTATGAATGTACCGATTAATCTTTATCAGCTCTGTGTCAATGTACCTGCATCTTTCTGCACATTTATTTTAGTTAGGAGTCACTCTTAAATCAGCAAAGTGTTATATTACTTTCTCATTTGATTAAACTGCCGCATCCTCTGCTCATTATTTCTTATAAACCAGACACAGTTCAGATCCCCACTGGCTCAAGATATTCTCTACAAATAAAACCCCCACTTTGCAGTACCACCCAAAGTCTCTTAAAGAGCCCACCCCAGTGCTGTCCGATACAACTTTCTATAGTGTCAGAAACATTCTGTATCTATGCTGTCCAGTGTGGTAGCCACATGTAGCTAATGAGCACTTGAAATGCAGCTCGTTAAAAATGAGAAACTGAATTTTTAATTACGTTAAATGTAAATAGCCACACGTGGCTAGTAGCTATTGCAGTGGACAGTACAGTTCAGTGCCAATGCTGTGCT
This sequence comes from Mirza zaza, assembly GCA_008750895.1. Lineage (NCBI taxonomy): Eukaryota > Metazoa > Chordata > Mammalia > Primates > Cheirogaleidae > Mirza > Mirza zaza. The sequence goes on along the minus strand of VSMD01079370.1, from coordinate 12,521 downwards.
TGACTTTCTCTACCTGCAACAACCATGAAGCCAAAGTTTATAGGACTTGTCTTATACTTTTCTCCCCAGAGGCCTAACCTCAAGGCAGTAATAGGGAACTAAAAGGAATGTTTTAAGTTTTTGTGGGGGGCCTCATGTTGGGGAGAGGTAAAACGAGACCAAAATTATCATAATAATGTGGTCACTTTTTCAGTGTGGACATCTCCCCTCATGTTTTTCCCTTTCTTTATTATTTTTATTATTTGAGACAGAGTCTCACTCTCTTACCCAGGCTAGGGTGTCGTGGTGTCAGCCTAGCTCACAGCAACCTCAAACTCCTGGGCTCAAACAATCCTTCTGCCTCAGCCTCCCGGATAGCTGGGACTACAGGCATCCGTCACCAGGCCTGGCTAATTTTTTCTACATATATTTTTAGTTGGCCAATTAATTTCTTTCTACTTTTAGTAGAAAAAGGGTCTTGCTCTTGCTCAGGCTAGTTTCAAACTCCTGACCTTGAGCGATCCGCCCGCCTCAGCCTCACAGAGGGCTAGGATTACAGGCATGAGCCACCACGCCCGGCCGGTTATTATTTTTTTTAAGGGACAAAGTCTCACTCTGATGTCCAGGCTAGACTCAAACTCCTGGGTTCAAACAACTCAGCCTCCCAAGCTGGGACTATACGCATGCACTACCATGACCAGCTTTCCCTAATTTCTTATAGGTCTAATCCAAAAGCATGCTGGGGAGATAAGATCCAGTTTTGTTGTTAATTCAGAGAATTTTAGAGTATTTCAATCCTATAGATACCAAGACCAGATATGTTCCACATATTGGCCTCCAAATTTCCTCAGAACTTGAGAACTCAAGAACTAAGGGCATCCTGGCACCAGTCTACCACAAGCTACAATTCAGCACACTTTGAAGCTCATTTCAGACCTTTCCTACTTTGAACTAACCTCTCTATATATGGTGAGACAGAATCAAGATACACAGATTTAGCATTCAAACTCTGTTGGACAGAGATATGTCTATAACCTGCAAAATCTGAAAGTGCTTCACACTGGCTAAAACTTTCACTGACTTTATAGGTACTACAAAATGTGGAAGGCAAAAACTTCATGGTTTTAAAGTTCACATATGAACAAAATATTCAAATAAGGAATAAAATGAAAGGTATAGTTGAGTTTGATAATCTGAAAATTTGAAAATTATACTAAGGAAGAAACCTTTCTTTAAGGAAGTTTCTCAATGGTATGTAGGTTAATATGCTTTTATTTTATCTGTAACTTTCATTACAAAGGTCTTAAAATTACCATAATCCCAGGAAAGATATTAGTATGCTTTGTAAGGCCTTCCAAGTTTTATCATTGACTTTATATGAGGGTAGATAAATACAGAAGGATTTCTTTTCACTTGGGAAATACCAACTAAAAGTTAAAATATTAGCATAGTTTATTTTTTACTCATTTAACATAATTTTGGCGATATGTATTTAAATCTTCCCTATTTTCCAGAATAGTTTTAATGTTATTTAGACACTCTGGTAGATGTGACTTTTGCCAAGTTCACTAATCTAAAAATTATGTTTATGGTTCTTACACATTAGGCTTTAAAACAGAAGTAATACTGGCAAAGTAACTGTCCACAAATTCTGGAGACTGTCCTGGAGAAGACATACAAGAGCTCAAATTCTTTTGTGTTCCACCATAAATTAAGATTAGGGATTGAAAGAATCAAAATCCCTCTATATTTGAATGTATGGGCCCTTAAGTGGATAAAATTCCATAGGTATTAGCAAACTTAACTTCATTAAAGTTGTTAATTAGAAACATTCAAATCTTGCAACTAGCTAATTTTTTTAAAAAAGGATTAAATTTAGTAGGCAAATTCATATATCCTGATATAATTATTTGGATTGAAATGCATCATCCTTTCATAGTTTTAATTCTTCCAAACCCAATTCCCATTCATTTCTAAACAAAGCACATTTAAAAGATACAGCCAGACACAGAGTGGTATAATGGACTGTGGAAATTCACAAGGGGGGAGGCAGGAAAAATTACCTATAGGGTGCAATGTACCCTCCCCAGGTGATGGGTACACTAAAAGCCAAGACTCTACTGCTGTACGATATATACATGCAACAGAACTCAACTTGTACCCTCTAAATCTATTAAAATAAAAAAAAGGAAAGAAAAAAGATACAGCCAGAAAACTGATGCCTCCCTCCCCCCCCAAAATACCTATTTCATTTCAGTTACATATGCTGATATTTCTCTATGAGTAAGGCATTGACGTCACTTCAGATGAGGGCCTCTCCATTCATTACTGACGCTTTACCTTACTCTTAGCAATGAAGTTACAGATTACAAGTCTTTTAAATGAAACTACTGACCAAGAAAGGTATCACTATGGTTGCATTATTTAAACTCTGAAATATGCAATGAAGTCATAAAGGGTAGGAAGTCAAGCTATGCATGCTCCCCCTACTGGTGGTAGCTTTCAAGCAGAATGACCATCTGATTACAGCAATGGAAAAAGTTCAACATAAGAAGATACGTTTAGGCACCTTTCAATATTGCTACAGTGTATCTACAAAGGCACCTGATAGTATTACCATGACAGAGACATTATAAATACCAATAGAATATGACTGAACAAAGAGCAATACTATTCCTATTGTCAGAAATTGTAATTTCGAAACCTCACATCTTAAAAAAAAAGGTACTGATAAAACACGTGTGACAGAGTTAGCAATAAAGGTCAGGTTACTTTTTCCTGTTTACCTCTAAGGATTTCTTCAAGTCTACAGCAGAAACTGCATCTTCCTCTTCATCATCGGTCAACTGGTCCTGGGAACAGTAGTGAGTGCTGTAAGCAGAATGTTCTTCGATTGCTTCCAGCCAATTCTAAAATAATCCAAGGATTTAAAATAAAAGCATTTTTATTCCAAAGAGAGAATACACAATTTTTCTAAATTTCAGTCAAATTATAAGCGCGAGAAACTCAGATCACATTAAAATAGCCAACAATTGTCCTGATATTTTAACTTTTGCTATATTTTTTAAAGAATGTTTGGCCTCAAAATATCTGGCTTACCTCTATCTCATTTTCTTACAGCATTATTCAGGATCAAATCATACCATTTTATGAGATGTTGGGACAGTCATTAGTTAGACTGTTTAGGGTCCTTTGCAGGACAAAATCAACCACTTTGGAAAACAGATTTTTTAGCCCCTTACATAGTCTATTAAAAAACCAAACCAAACAAAACAGAACAAAAACAACTAGATTGCTCTATGGAAACTGCTTTGATTTTTCCATTAAATAACTGTATCATGAATTTTGGTCAAGTGAATCCCAATTTTTTTTTTGAGATAGAGTCTTGCTCTGTCACCCCAGCTAGAGTGCAGTGGCATCATCATAGGTCACTGCAACCTCCAACTCCTGGGCTTAAGTGATCCTCCTGCCTCAGCCTCCCCAGTAGCTGGGACTACAGCTGCTTACTGCACCCAGCTAATTTTTCTATCTTTAGTAGAGATGGGGTCTTGCTCTTGCTCAGGCTGGTCTCAAACTCCTGAGCTCAAGCAATCCTCCTGCCCTGGCCTCCCAGAATACTAGGATTACAAGTGTGGGCCACCACATCTGGCCCAATCCCACTTTTCTTGCTTGCTGCTATTGTTCAATTTACCACAGAGAAAGGCTGTTTATACTGTAGTGTCAGAACACCGCCTGGACTGTAGTCCAGATTCTGTTACTTGTAAGCTGCACAGCCTTGGGAAATCACTTCAATCTTACAATCTTTAGTTTCCTCACCTATAAATTAAGGGGTAAACTAAGTAATCATTTACACTCAGAATGCCCCTCATATTCAGAGAATTAAAATTGAAAAACATACTGTAAATAGAAAGTATCTACAGGTACATGTTGATAAAGAACCAATTCATAAGCCAAATTTTAAAAGCTTCATGATATTGCTTCCATTAAAAAAGTACAACCAGGGCCAGGTGCAGTGGCTCATGCCTGTAATCCTAGAACTTTGGGAGGTTGAGGCAGGAGGATCGCTTGAGGCCAAGAGCTCAAGACCAACCTAAACAACATAGCAAGACCCTGTCTCTACAAAAAAACAGAAAAATTAGCCTGGCATGGTGGCACACACCTGTAGTCCCAGCTACTTGGGAGACTGAAGCAGGAGGATCACTTGAACCCAGGAGTGTGAGGATACAGTGAGTTATGATGCCACTGCACTCTAGACCAGGCAAAAGAACAAGACCCTATCCCCCCCCCCCAAAAAAAGTGCAATCAACAAGATCTTATTTAGTAATACTGAACCTATGTTATAGTCTTCATGTCTTTAAATGTCCTTTAAGTTTTATGAAAGATAAATGAATACATAAGATTACCTCTCTTGACTGTTGAAGGCTATTCTTAGGAACCCTGAAGCCATGAAGAGTGTCATCAAAGCATTTAATAAAGAAGAGGCAGCTGTCAGTGGATTTTACCTTGGATATAAAGAAGTCAGTAAGACAACAACACTCACATAAAAGATGACCCTAAAATTATCTGTACATAAAATGTATAGCAACATGACTTACTACCCAATTGAACATTTAAAATACTGATTAAAAACTGTTTATAGTGGGAGTATCAAATGCACTGTAGCTTATCCACATCAAATCTGGCTTTCATATCATTAGTCAATCAAAGTAAATACAGATAGTTCATTAAGTATGTAGTTTTAGTTCCCCCTTCTATTGAGCATAACTAAGTATGCACCGGGACTGTAAAATTCCTTAAACACCAGAGATCCAGTTTCTTATTCATACCACCCTCCTGAACATTTTGTTTGAGTGGAGATGAGGTTGACAAAGAATGGGAAGAGGGAAAGCAGATAAGAAAGACCAGAAATAATTTTTTTTAAATAAAAATTTGGAAAGGGGGTTTAAGAACGGAAAAAGGTAAAGTTCTGATTCAAGACTCTGTCAGAGCTTCCCCACCCACCACCCCCCGCAGGAAAAAACTCACAACAAAAAACAAGCACATGATGGAACTGGGAGGTAAACAGAGCGGACAGACCGACGGGGAGTGTACACGCTCCCGGAGGAAAGGGAAGGAGGCGCTGTGGAAGTAAGTTCCCATCCCCAAAATTTTGCACAGGACAGCAAAGATTTTTTCCACACGTGGAAAAAACAATCTTTCTGTCTTCCAGAATTAATGAAGCAAAGCTGGCGAGCCACAAACACTAAGGAGAGAATGGGAATCTCCATGGGAAAGAGCTAGAGAAGGTCTCCCCAACTTCTGTCTGCTACTCACATCTCTAACTGATGCATGAGCTGCACACACAGAAAAGATTCGAAGTGGCTCACGTTAACACAGCCCACCTGAACTGAGACCAGAGCTGCTGCCCAAGACACAGAATTGATAATGCAAACCAAGTTGAGAAAATGACTTGCTAAAACAAAGGAAATAACATTTAACAGAGAAAAACAACAGAATCCAAAGTCTACAGAACTTATCATTCATAATATTAAGGATATAATCCAAAATTACTGGACATGTGAAGACAATGAAAAATCTAATTAAAAGGCAAAAATAGGCAGAATGGGTAATAGGGACTAAAATATATACTATCTACAAAAGACAGAAAATAAAGACACAAACAGGCTGAAAGTAAATGGATAGAAAAGAGACAACATGCAAACAGTAAATATAAGAAGAATGAAGTGGCTATATTCATATAGTGGCATGATGACAGACACACATACCAATGGAAGAGAAGAGAGATCCCAGAAATAAGCCTTCCCATATATGGACAAATGATTTCTGACACGGTGCCAAGAACATTCAATGAGGAAAGGACAGTCTTTTCAAAACTGAGAAAACTGGATATCCACATGCAGACGAATAAAGTCTGACCCATACCTTACACTATATATAAAAATATAACTCAAAATGAATTAAAGACTCAAACATCAGAGCTAAAATTATAATATTTTTAGACAAAAAGAGAAAACTTTGTGACACTGGATTTGGCGATGATTTCTTGGATATGACACCAAAAGCACACATGACAAAAGAAAACATGGATATACTGGACTACATCAAAATTTAAAACCTCTGTACATTAAAGGACACAATTAACAAGTGAAAAGGCAACGCACAAAATGTAAAAAAAATTGTAAATAATATATCTGATAAGGAGTTAATATTCAGAATATATAAAGAGCTCTTACAACCAAGCAACAAACAATTAGACCCAATTTAAAAATGAAAAGGACTAAAATAAACATTTCTCTAAAGACAATATACAAATAGTCAATAAGGACATGAAAAGATGCTAAACCCACTAATCATTAGAGAAGTAAAAAATCAAAACTACAGTGAAATACTACTTCACACCCATTAGGATGATCACAAAAAAAAAAACAACCCCAAAAAACAGAAAATAAGAAGTATTGGCAAGGATGTGGAGAAATTGTAACACTTGGACAATGTTGGTAGGAATGTAAAATGGTCAAGCTACTATAGGAAACAGTATGGAGGTTCCTCAAAAAAACTGAAAGTAGCCTGGGCACGGTGGCTCACTCTAGCACTCTGGGAGGCCAAGGCAGGAGGATCAATCAAGGTCAGGAGTTCAAAACCAGCCTGAGCAAGAATGAGACCCTGTCTCTACTAAAAATAGAAAGAAATTAACTGGCCAACTAAAAGCATATAGAAAAAAAATCAGCCGGGCATGGTGGCGCATGCCTGTAGTCCCAGCTACCCAGGAGGCTGAGGCAGGAGGATTGCTTGAGCCCGGGAGTTTGAGGTTGCTGTGAGCTAGGCTGATGCCATGGCACTCTAGCCCGGGCAACAGAGTGACTCTGTCTCAAAAAAAAAAAAAAAAAAAAAATTAAAAGTAGAACTACCATATGATCTTGCAACTCCACTACTAGGTAATTATCCAAAAGAATTAGAAGCAGGATTTTGAAGAGATATTTGTAAACCCACGTTTCATTCCGGCATTATTCACAACAGCTGAGAGGTGGAAGCAACCCAAATATCCACCGACAGATGAATGGACAAAGGAAATGTGGACTATACACACAACGGAATTATTATTCAGCTTTAGAGGAGGAGGAGACCCTGCCACATGCTACGACATGAATGACTCTTGAGGATAGTACGCTAAACGAAATAAGCTAGTCACGAAAAGGCAAAGACTTCATGATTCCACTTATATCAGGTATACGAAATAGTCAAACTCACAGAAACACCAAGTAGAAGGGTGCTTGTCAGCAGCGGGGGAGGGCGGAGAAATAGGGAGCTGTTCGACAAATACGGAGTTTCAGTTTTGCAAGATGAAAAAGTTCTAGAGATCTGATTCACCACAAAGTGAATACAGTTAATGCTAATGAACTGTACACCTAAAAAGGGTAAAGATGGTAAATGTTACGTGTGTTTGTTGTTTTTTTCTGGGGTTTCTTGTTTGTTTTGGTTTTTGTTTTTTGAGACAGGTCTTTCCTCTGTCTCCTGGGCTAGAGCACAGTGGCCTCACTATAGCTCATGTCAACCCCAAACTCCTGGGCTCCAGTGATCCTCCTGCCTCAGCCTGCTGAATAACTGGGACGACAGGCATGCACCTCCATGCCCAGCTAATTTTTCCATTTTCTGTAGAGACAGAGTCTCCCTCGTGATCAAGCTGGTTTTGAACTCCTGACCTCAAGGATCCTCCCCCCCTGCTTGGGCTTCCCAAAGTGCTAGGATCACAGGTGTGAGCCACCACGCCCCTGGGCCTTTTGAGTGTGTGTATATGTGTGTTTTAACCACAATTCAAAGTTTTAAAATTCAAAAAAATAAAAGGAAATTCTGACACATGCTACAACATGGATGAATTTTGAGGACGTCACATTGAGTGAAATATGCCTGTCACAAAAGGACAGATACCATATGATTCCACTTACATGAGGTACCTAGGCTAGCCAGAAAGTAGAATGGTGGCTGCGAGGGGCTGTAGTGGGAGGGAGAAATGGGAAGTCAGTGTTCAACACTAGCACTATCACAGCATCAGTTTGGGAAGATACAAAGGGCTCTGTGGATGGACAGTGATCACAGCAGTGCAACAATGTAAATGTACTTAATGCCACTGAACTGTACACTTAGAAACAGTTACCATGGCCGGGCGTGGTGGCTCACGCCTGTAATCCTAGCACTCTGGGAGGCCGAGGTGGGCAGATTGCTCAAGGTCAGGAGTTCAAAACCAGCCTGAGCAAGAGCAAGACACCGTCTCTACTGTAAGTAGAAAGAAATTAATTGGCCAACTAACATATATATAGAAAAAATTAGCCGGGCATGGTGGTGCATGCCTGTAGTCCCAGCTACTCAGGAGGCTGAAACAGAAGGATTGCTTGAGCCCAGGAGTTTGAGGTTGCTGTGAGCTAGGCTGACGCCATGGCTCTCCAGCCCAGGCAACAGATCAGGACTCTGTCTCAAAAAAAAAAAAAAAAAGTTACCAAGTTTTATATGTATTTTACCACAATTTTTTAAGAGTACTTTATAACTAGAAATACCTATATATGAAAAAGATCTCAAATCAAGAACCTAAGCTTCTACCTTAAGAAACTAGAACGTGAACAGAGCCTGCCTTACAGGAGTCACTCAAAAGTGCCCACTAGCTTGTCCTGATGTGTGATTCACAGAAGCAGGCTACAAGCAGACAATTATTAATACATAAGAAACTAAAAGTTACTATATAAAACAAGTGATACATGACATGGCAGGAGCTAATTAATACCAGAGAAGAACAAGAAATTTTAAAAGTGTGAGGTAAGTAACTTGTTTATTTTTTAAAGAAGAATGAGATGAAGGACCTGACTGAGGAACAGCTTGGTATCAAGTAGACAACAAATCAAGAGCAGGAACAGAGGAGAGTGGGCAGGACTGCATCAACAGAAGAAACGAGAAGATGAGACGGGGTAAGACTGGAGGAAGGTCCCCTCACCCTCTGGGTCAGATGTGAGAAGAGGAAGGTGCACAGGGACACTGAACGGCCAGGCTATGTAATCAGGCTGTACTGCAGGGGAAAGTGACTAAGCACGTGACACCCTGGGAGGAGGCAGGAGGTGTGCTCTGAAGAGCAGGCAGACTGGGATGGTATGTTAACAACCTTAAAGGACCTGAAGTGGAAAACGAGAAAGGATGTCTGGGCTCCAGACGTAGACTGCTCCCTGTAGAGGAAAAACACGCTTATGCTCCCAGCTGTAAAAGTAAAGCACCTAGAAGTAAATATAGAGAAGCTAAGATTCCCGATTTTGACATAGGCTTTAAATTTTAATCTCAGAAAAACTTCCATTATCCAGATTCACTCATGTATAAATACACGCAGGAAACGTTAAAGGCTCTGTAGAGATATTTTTGTATACTCCATCTCTCATTCCACAATACAAAAGTTGATTATATTTTTAACTTTTTTTCAAAATGGAGATTCTACAACTTTACCTGTTCTCAAAAATACATACAAGTGCTTTCTACACCATTCCACAGAACCGCAGGATTTTGCAAGGCTTATATAAATGATTTGGGGCAATCACTTGCAGAACTGATTTCATAGTTAGAGCATAAGACCCATGTCTCAGCCTACCGTGCAAACTGCTTGAGTCAGATGTTTGCATCCCTGGCGATAAATGTTATGAACTGCATCCGGCCTTCAAAATAAATATTAAATTATCAAGACAAAAGGAAATGAGATAAGCAAAAAAATTTAATCTTTCAAAATTTATATATTGAAATTGAGTAAGTTATAAGGATGACAATACTTACTGCTTCCTATACCATGAAAGGACTCCATGCTCTAACACTACCCAGAATAATCTCCAGCCAAAAAATCTTGAACTCTAAAGGAAAAATGACAAAGATTTCTCAAGCTGACACATCTGGATTCCAATGCTTGACTGAACAAGTAATTAAGTTATGATAGTTATATCTGAGTCTTTCATCTAGAGAGTATTACTGAACATTAAAACATGATCAAACATGAACTTAGGTACTAAGTGCAGTAATGAAAACATACCACTACCGGGTGACAGGAACAGAAGAAATGCCATATTGATAAGACCAATGATGAGTACAGTTTATGGTTCTGACAATATTGTTCATGGATATTTATAGAAAATATACCAGCTGTGGGCTTCAAAGATAATTTCCTCAAAGTCATGAATGAAAGTCTAAAACAAGAAAATTATCCTAATTTCATATAATATAAACATATAGGTATACAAACACACAGAGGGACTGCTTGCAAATACAAAAGAAATTATGTGCTCTAATATGGTTAATTCTAGAAAATAACTGAACTCCAAAACAGAAATTTTCATAACCAGAAGAATTTTTTATGTCTGCCATGTGACAATTCAAATATTAATTTTCTCCTAAGTCCTCCATGGTTCAATGTTCATAGCAAAAATACTGTAATTCTATAATTTAGTGACAAAAAAATGTATTTTCCATAACATCTTTCCCTACAAACTTAGTGACTAGTCACCTCAAAGTCAGTAATCAACATACACACATTAAAAAAACACCTAAAAGTGACCATCAACATAAAAGAAAGTAATTACTACAACCAGTGGAAGCTTCTTGAAGACCAGCAGTATAAAAATGTTTTATAAGATACAAGAATGATTCAATCACATATACTTTAGAAATGACTTTTCAAAAAATTAATAGAAATGGAGCACTTGAGAATTCTTCTTTCCAGTTTTGAAATTTAAAAAACCATCTCAGGCCGGGCGAGGTGGCTCACACCTGTAATCCTAGCACGCTGGGAGGCTGAGGCAGGGGGGATTGCTAGAGGTCAGGAGTTTGAAATCAGCCTGAACAAGAGCGAGACCCCGTCTCTACTATAAATAGAAAGAAATTAATTGGTCAACTAATATATAGAGAATAAATGAGCCGGGCATGGTGGCACATGCATGTAGTCCCAGCTACTCGGGGGGCTGAGGCAGCAGGATCACTTAAGCCCAGGAGTTTGAGGTTGTTGTGAGCTAGGCTGATGCCACCGCACTCACTCTAGCCTGGGCAACAAAGCGAGACTCTGTCTCAAAAAAACAAAAACAAAAACAAAAACCATCGCAACCTACCTTCCAGAGAGGGCCTTCGTATCGTTTCAATGCTTTGTAGATGACCTATTGAAAACATGTTTTCATTAAAAATGCATCTGTATATTTTAAGCAAAAATGTTTTTCTAAAAATTATGACATAACTTTAATCCATGACTACACACCTTATTACCAAGAAGAATGTGTTTCATTTCAGCACCCTGGGCAAGGTCAAGAGGTTTCTGATCTGTGTAAAATACGAGGAAAAAACACCATCAAGAGCTTAAATGTGCAATCAAATCAATACTGCAATTGCAGCATATGCTATTCCTTCATGTTTCCATCAACTACATCCTTTTCTTTTCCCCAAAAATTATGGCCTTTTGGTTACCTAATTTAGCCAGCAAATCAAATTAACTTCAGAACACGCTGCACAGGTTCTGTGATCATCTAAGATTTCTCACCTTAAATCACTGTATTAGTTTTCTACAACTGCTGTAACAAATTACCACCAACTTAGTGGTTTAAAACAATAAAATGTATTGTCTTACAGTTTGGGGATCGGAAGTCTGAAATCAGTTTCACTGGGTTAAAATCAAGGTGTAAACAGAGCTGCATTCCTTCTGGAGGTTCTAGGGGAGATCATCTCTTGCCCTTTCCCACTTGTAGTGGCCACCAACATCACGTAACTCGGGGTCCCTCCCTCCATCTTCAGCGTACAGCATTCCAAGCTCTGCCTCCATCATTACATGTTCTATGTATTCTGGTCCTCCTGCCTCCCTCCTGTAAGGACCCTTGTAATTACATGGGTATACCTGGATAATCTATTATTTCCCTTCATCTCAAGACATTTAACTAATCCCATTTTGGGGGTCCATTATTCAGTCTACCATAGCCACTCTTAAGCTACCCCACTGGAGAACAGGTAGCAGAGAGAGATCGCAGGCTAAGGGTGTGACGGTCCACAACTTATGACGAAAGGAAAAGGTGACAATGGAGAATGAAGCCAGCAAGATATTATGTAACTTTTTCAATCTTACACATGCAAACACTCATGTTTTGTTAAACAACCACAACAAAAACAGGATTTGTTTTATCAAAGTTATTTATTGAGTTCTGAAGTAAGCAAGACACTAAATAATGAAAGCTAAAAAAAATAAACATTAAAAACCTCAAATAGCTTGTAATTGCTAGAGAAACAATGGCTACACATAAAAATTATAACAAAATAGTTTTTTTCAAAATAACATACCAGATTGTAATTCTGGAAATGTGTTTATGCAGTAAGGTGATATAGTCTATCAAATGACCCTTTTATAAATAGAAACACTTGGGGCAATTTTTTTATATAAAGATTTCCTGTAGGCCGGGCGCGGTGGCTCACGCCTGTAATCCTAGCTCTCTGGGAGGGCGAGGTGGGCGGATCCTTTGAGCTCAGGAGTTCGAGACCAGCCTGAGCAAGAGCGA
>VSMD01079368.1:0-10453 GCA_008750895.1 Mirza zaza | reverse complement strand
CTAGCTCTCTGGGAGGCCGAGGTGGGCGGATCCTTTGAGCTCAGGAGTTCGAGACCAGCCTGAGCAAGAGCGAGACCCCATCTCTACTATAAATAGAAAGAGATTAATTGGCCAACTAATATATATACAGAAAAAATTCGCCGGGCATGGTGGCACATGCCTGTAGTCCCAGCTACTTGGGAGGCTGAGGCAGCAGGATTGCTTGAGCCCAGGAGTTTGAGGTTGCTGTGAGCTAGGCTAACGCCATGGCACTCACTCTAGCCTGGGCAATAAAGTGAGACTCTGTCTCAAAAAAAAAAAAAAAAGAAGAAAGAAAACATTATTAGACTATTATTCAAACGAAAAAACTTACCCATAGTCTAATTTTCTTTCTTTTTCTTTTTTTTTTTTTTTTTTTTGAGACAGTCTCACTTTGTTGCCCAGTCTAGAGTGAGTGTCATGGCATCAGCCTAGCTCACAGCGACCTCAAACCCGTGCTCAAGCAATCCCCGTGCCTCAGCCTCCCGAGCAGCTGGGACCACAGGCATGCGCCACCATGCCCGGCTAATCTTTTCTATATATATTAGTTGGCCAATTAATCTCTTTCTATTTATAGTAGAGACGGGGTCTCACTCTTGCTCAGGTTGGTTTCTTACTCCTGACCTCGAGCAATCCACCTGCCTCGGCCTCCCAGAGTGCTAGGATTACAGGCATGAGCCACTGCACCCGGCCCATAGTCTAATTTTCAAAACAAACCACTCATTATATTTTTAAGAGTTACGCTATTCAGGAGAATTTTTCTATGTGTCTATGCTTATTTCAATTTAGACTTAGATTTCTTAGTGCCTAATTACTAAGTACTTAGCAAGTAAATATTAATAGCCATTTCTAGTCTCTGAAAATAAATAGAATTTCTTTTTTTTTGAGACAGTGTCTTGCTTTGTTGCCCAGGCTAGAGTGAGTGCCGTGGCACCAGCCTAGCTCACAGCAACCTCAAACTCCTGGGCTCAAGCAATCCTACTGCCTCAGCCTCCCAAAGTGGCTGGGACTACAGGCATGTGCCACTATGCCCGGCTAATTTTTTCTATATATGTTAGTTGGCCAATTAATTTCTTTATATTTATAGTAGAGACGGAGTCTCGCTCTTGCTCAGGCTGGTTTTGAACTCCTGACCTTGAGTGATCCGCCCGCCTCGGCCTCCCAGAGAGCTAGGATTACAGGCGTGAGCCACCTTGCCCGGCCTAAAATTTCTCTTAACTATACAGCTAGCCAAGACATTACAACCATTTAGCATTTCACAGAGCATAATACTAGAATGTCTGAGTTCTTAAAATAGCAGAATAAGAACCAAAACCCAAGAAAAGCCCCAAAAAGAAGGCCTCTAAGGCTTTTTTTGGCTTTTATAACTTTTATTTTCAAGCTTTGCTGAAAATAGCAGTTCCTAAAATCTATATAATGCTTAAAGAACAATATGTGAAAGCATTTGGCCCTAGAAAAATTTTCAACTTTAAGAACACAAAACATATTAGTTGAGTTTTTAAACAAATAGCCAAGATATTCAGAGTAATACTTACCACTTGAATAAGAAATTCTACTGGAAAACCACCTAACGTTTCAGTGTCAGAGCCAGAAATTTTACTTCTCCAAGGTGACTGTCCTAATAAAGGATCATTATCCTATGGGAATAAAAGGGAACCATTTAATCACTGACTGTTCAAAGGAAATATTAAAATCCAATAAAAAGGGAAGATATTTCTGGAGCTGAAGTGACTATGTATTTTTATCTAATATTTTAAAGCCCACAACAATGTGCATACCTCCTGAAGTTGCTGTGACAGGTGTGTATTTCACAGGGACAGTTTCCATTCATAATAGCTAAGTTACTGATGACATTTCTAAAATATCACTTACTGTAATTGGTGACTGGAGAGGAGGAGTGTAATGTAACCGTGGTGGAGTCATAAAAAATCGAGAAGGCCGCTGTTTTTGTCCAAAGGCAGCAATTGGCATCGTCTCATGAGGTTCATTACTCTTTGGGAAAACAGAATATCCAGAAGACTTAAAGAAGTTTACCAATCATTTAAGCTGTATAAACATTATATTTCAGCTTGAGATATATATTCACTCATATGATTTATCACAGAATATATTATTTTGCAAAGATCAAAAGCTAGAACTTAAATCAGAGTATGAAAACACTACTTTGCTGCCAAAAGGTTGAAAAGAGAAGAATTAGGGGGGGAAAAAGGCCAAGGGCTCAAACAGTTGAGATAACCATGGATTAATATAAAGTGTTCTATGGTCATCTTTGGTTATCTACATTTATACAATCTGAATATATCCTACTGTAATTAAAGTCAATTCTTATTTAGTCATGGAGAAATATTTGTATGATCTTATAATGAAAATTAAGTTAAATAAACAGAAAAGCAATTTTCCTTTTTTAAAGGGGAGGCTTAAAGATTTCAGCCTTTAACATAAAAACTTAAGGGTGGTGTGCTTTGCCTATATTGAGTCCAAATTTTCTTTCTCCCTTATTTCCCTTCTGTGTAAGAGATGCTTGATTTAAAAAACCATCACAATAAACAGAGTCATAGTTTTTAAAAAGCAAATATCAGAAAGATTCTTCTATTGTATTTTTTCATTATAATAAAGTATCAAGTAATATTTATTTTTGCACTTAAAGAAATTTTAAATTTTTGGCCGGGCGTGGTGGCTCACGCCTGTAATCCTAGCACTCTGGGAGGCCGAGGTGGGTAGATCGCTCAAGGTCAGGAGTTCGAAACCAGCCTGAGAAAGAGTAAGACCCCCGTCTCTACTAAAAAAAAAAAAAAAAAAAAAAAATAGAAAGAAATTAATTGGCCAACTAAAAATATATAGAAAAAATTAGCCAGGCATGGTGGCGTATGCCTGTAGTCCCAGTTAGTTGGGAGGCTGAGGCAGTAGGATTGCTTGACCCCAAGAGTCGAGAGGTTGCTGTGAGCTAGGCTGATGCCACGGCACTTACTCTAGCCTGGGCAATAAAGTGAGACTCTGTCTCAAAAAAAAAAAAAAAATTAAAATTTTTAATTATAGATTATAATCCTTCAAAATCAAGTTTATATCAAAGAAATGAAAAAAAGGAGGCTAAAAGTGAACAGTTTAATTTCCATAATGCTTGGAGGAAAACCATTTTGTTACAAAAGTTCATTATTCATTTTTGAAAGACTTTATCAGATTACAGTTATATTAGTTCTTGAAGTTATTTTAATTTATTAGAAGGGATGTAATTTCCATAACATTGCTAAATCAAGCATGATCATGAAAGGATGGTCCAGTAGTTTAATGGAATATATCATAAATTCAAAAGATCTGGATTCTAGTCCTAGCCAGATAGGAAACAGCTCTAGAGCCTTGAATAAATTAATTTACTTATGTCTCAGTTTCATCATTCAAAAAGTGAAGATAATTAACACTCACTCTGCATACCACTGAGGATAAAACAAGAGAACAAATATTAAAGTATAAGATGTTACTTCATACTTTTAAAGTAATTTTGCAAGAGAACTACACTTTAACCTAACAGCTGGAATAAAAATGTTGTATAGCTTCTTCTCCAAGTTTCTGCAGTCTGGAATGATCAGTTCTGTGATACTAAAGTGCTGAGTGGGTAAGGTACAACAGAGTGATCTAGCTTCTGAAAAATGGAAGATGTAAGTATAGTTCTGCTCCAAAGGTCTGGTAGACAGGGCTGGGAACCCCTTAAGGATCTTTTCCTTTGTTAGCTAAAGTTGTGATTCTATCATAAAATAAAATTTCTTAGAAAGCTCTATGTAACATATCTAGTAGGCATAAAACACAGATGTATCATGAAATACTACTTACGAGAACTTCATAGTCAGGGATGGTATGGGTTCCAAGCCCTGTCCTATCAAAAGTTACTCTATAAGTAGCATTAAGAGTATCCACAGCATCTATTTGTCCAGTGAACAGACCATCATGAACACCACGTAATCGTGCTGAGAAAAGAACAAAGGCATTATGGTGTTTGAGAGACAGAGAATTACCAAGTATAAAACTATTGCAAGCATGTAATTTAAACCACAGGAAGAACAGTATTATTATCTATTAGAGTTTAAAATAAGCACACAACTGATTTTAGGTTTAGAAAAACAACAAAGATTTTTTGAAACAAAAACCAAAACTATAAATGGTGATTCCATTATATTGATCCCATGTATTAATATGTTGTATTTGTGTGTGTGTATATGTGTGTGTGTGTGTGTGTATATATATATATTTTTTTTTTTACCGATTGACTTAATCTTGGATGTATTCATATTTTAGAATAATGTCCAGGAATTATGGCAGCTCCATATCTCTGTCAACATTTGATGTTATAGTTGTCTCAAATTCAGCCATTCCACGGTATGTGTAGTGGTATTTCATTGTGCTTTTAATTTTCATTTCCCTGATGATTAAACAATGGTGAGTACCTTTTCATGTGCCAATAAGTTCATTCATAAATCTTCCTTTGGGAATAATTTTCTTTTATTTATTTATTTTTTGAGGCAGAGTCTTGTTCTGTCACCCAACCTAGAGTACAGTGGCATCATCATAGCTCACACCAACCTCGGACTCCTGGGCTCAAGCAATCCTCCTGCCTCAGCCTCCCCAGCAGCTGGGACTACAAATGTATGCCACCATACCTGGCTAATTTTTCTTTTTCATTTTTTTTTGGAAAGACCAGGTCTCATCTTTGCTCAGGTGAACTCCTGACCTCAAGCAAGCCTCCTGCCTTGGCCTCCCAAAGTGCTAGGATTACAGGTGTGAGACACCATGCCCAGACTTAGCAAGTTTCTACTGAAGTGTTTAGTCCATTTTTTTGAATTGGATTGCCTTTTTATTACTAATTTATAAAGTTCTATATTCTAGATATAAGTCCTTTTTAAGATACACCTTTTGGAAATACTTTTTCCCAGTATGTGGCTTGTCTATTTTTCTAATGGTGAATTTTAATGAAGAGAAGTCTTTGATTTAAATTAAATCTAAAATCTTTTGATTTTTCTTTCTTTTTTTTTGAGACAGAGTCTCACTCCCTCATCCCAGGTAGTGCAGTGGCATCATCATAGCTCACTGCAACCTTGAACTCCTGGGCTCAAGTGATCCTCCTGCTTTAGCCTGCTGAGTAGCTGGGACTACAGGCACCAGCCACCTATGCCTGGCTAGGTTTTTCTGTTTTTTGGTAGAGATGGGGTCTTGCTCTTGCTCAGGCTGGTCTTGAACTCCTGACCTTGAGCGATCCACCCACCTTGGCCTCCCAGAGTGCTAGGATTATAGACATGATCCCTACCACACCCAGACTCATCTTTTGCTTTTTGATAATTACTTTCTTTACCTACTCCAAGAAATCTCTGCCTACATACATATCAGAAGGATATCTCCCTGCATTTACTTATAAAAGCTTTACAATTTTAGCCTTTTTGTTTTGCTCTCTAGTCAACTTAGATAATTTTTTTTTTTTTTTTTGAGACACAGTCTCACTCTGTTGCCCGGGCTAGAGTGCCATGGCATCAGCCTAGCTCACAGCAACCTCAAACTCTTCTGAGCTCAAGCAATCCTTCTGCCTCAGCCTCCCGAGTAACTGGGACTACAGGCATGCACCACCATGCCTGGCTAATTTTTTCTACATATTTTTTAGCTGTCCAGCTAATTTCTTTCTATTACAGGTGTGAGCCACCGCACCTGGCCAACTTAGATAATTTTTAAATATAGTATAAGGAATGGTTGAGGTTTATTTTATTTCCACATGGATATCTAGCATTATTTGTTGAAATGCCCTTCCTTTCCATTGAAATGCTTTGGTGCCTTATGAAGTAAACTGCCCATATAAGTGTGAGTTTATTTCTACACTTTATTCCATTCCGTTAGATTGATTTTGCTATTCTAACCCATTTTCCCATTGGGCTACCCTCCCCATTTCTATATAAACCTCAGAATAAACCTTGACAGTTTCTATAAAAAGCGAAAAAAGAGAAAAGAATGAATGAACCTATTATGTTAACTCTACAGGTAAATCTTAACAGGACCAACATTTTAACAATTTTTAGTTTTCTAATTGATGAACATAGTTTGTCTCCCCACTTAGGCCTTTTATGCTATTATTTAATATTAATATAAATGTTGTCATTCTTTTTTTTGAGACAGAGTCTCACTTTATTGCCCAGGCTAGAGTGAGTGCCATGGCGTCAGCCTAGCTCACAGCAACCTCAAACTCCTGGGCTCAAGGAATCCTGCTGCCTCAGCCTCCCAAGCAACTGGGACTACAGGCATGCGCCACCATGCCCGGCTAATTTTTTTTTCTATAAATATTAGTTGGCCAATTAATTTCTTTCCGTTTATAGTAGAGATGGGGTCTCGCTCTTGCTCAGGCTGGTCTCGAACTCCTGAGCTCAAATGATCCGCCCACCTCGGCCTCCCAGAGAGCTAGGATTACAGGCGTGAGCCACCGCGCCCAGCTAAATGTTGTGATTCTTAAAAATTTTATTTTCTAGTTGTTCCCTGATAGTATACAGAAATATAACTGATTTTTTTTACTTTATATCTGTAGACTTCAAATTTATTTATTGATTCTAGTAGTTGATTTGTAGATTCCTTAGGATTTTCTATTTAGATAATCATGTCATCTATGAAAATAGATACTTTTAGTTCTTCCTTTCAATCTTTATAAGTTTTATCTCTTTTTTTTAGTTTTATCTCTTTTTCTTATCTTATTACACTCCAACAGAATGTTGAATAGAAATGGTGAGTATATCTTTACATTATTCCCAATCTTACTGGCAAAGTATTAAAAATTTCACTGTTAAGCATAGAGTCATATGTAAGTTTTTCATATATGAACTTTATCAGGTTGAGGAAGTTCCCTTCCTTTCTATTTCTAGTTTGTGAAGAATTTTATCATGAATGGGCATTAATACTGTCAAATGATTTTTTTATATCTATTGATAGGACCATATTATTCTTATCCTTTATGGTGTTAAGTATGGTGAACTCATTTTTTATTGATTGATTATTTTTTAAATAGACTATTTTTTAGAACAGTCTTAAGTTGACAGCAAAACTGAGTGGATGGCATAGACAGTTCCCATATGTTTCCCACTTTCCCCCACTATCAACTCACACACCCTCTGCCCTCGTACGGAGGACTAACATCCTGAACCAGAGTGTTACATTTGTTACAGTCAATGAACCTATGTTGACACATCAGTATACCCAAAGATTACAGTTTACATTAAAGTTCACTCTCAGCATTGAACATTCCATGGGTTTTGATAAATGTATAATGACATGCTTCCACCATTATAGATAATCTCATGTGGAATAGTTTCACTACCCTAAGAGAATCTGTGTCCCAGCTTTTTTTTTGAGACAGAGTCTCACTCTGTTACCCAGGTTAGAGTGCCGTGGCATAAGCCTAGCTCACAGCAACCTCAAACTCCTGAGCTCAAGCAATCCTTCTGCCTCAGCCTCCCGAGTAGCTGGGACTACAGGCATATGCCACCAAGCCCGGCTAATTTTTTCTATACATTTTTAGTTGGCCAATTAATTTCTTTCTATTTATAGTAGAGATGGGGTCTCACTCTTGCTCATGCTGGTTTCGAACCCCTAACCTTGAGCAATCTGCCTGGCCTCCCAGAGTGCTAGGATTACAGGTGTGAGTCACCGCGCCCAGCCTGTGTCCCAGCTTTTTATCCCTTCCTTCTAGCCCCTGGCAACTACTGATTTTGTTACTGTCTTCATAGTTTTGCCCTTTTCCAGAATGTCATATAGTTGCAATCATACAGTTTGTGGCCTTTTCAGATTGGCATCTTTCACTTACTAAAGGCATTTAAGGGTCCTCCATGTCTTTCATGGCTCCATAGCTCATTTCTTTTTAGTTCTGAATAAAAGTCCATTGTCTGGATGTACCACAGTTTATTTACTCATTCACCTGCTAAGAGACATCTTAGTTGCTTCCAAGTTTTGGCAATTATGAATAAAGCTGCCATAAACACCACATGTAGGTTCTTTTTTTTTTTTTGAGACAGAGTCTCACTTTGTTGCCCAGGCTAGAGTGAGTGCCGTGGCGTCAGCCTAGCTCACAGCAACCTCAAACTCCTGGGCTCAAGCGATCCTACTGCCTCAGCCTCCCGAGTAGCTGGGACTACAGGCATGCACCACCATGCCCGGCTAATTTTTTCTATATATATTAGTTGGCCAATTAATTTCTTTCTATTTATAGTAGAGATGGGGTCTCGCTCTTGCTCAGGCTGGTCTCGAACTCCTGAGCTCAAACGATCCGCCCACCTCGGCCTCCCGGAGAGCTAGGATTACAGGCGTGAGCCACCGCGCCCAGCCCCACATGTAGGTTCTTGTGTGCATGTAAGTTTTCAACTCCTTTGGGTAAATAACAAGGAGAACAATTGCAAGATGCAATGGTAAGATTATGTTTAGTTTTGTAAGAAACTGCCAAACTCTTTTCCAAAGTGGCAGTACTATTTTGCATTCCCATCAGAAATAAATGAGGGCTCCTGTTGTTCCACATCCTTGCCAGCATTTGGTGTTGTCAGTGGTTTGGATTTTTGTCATTCTAATAAGTGTATAAGGGTGTCTTGTTTTAATATTCAATTCCCTAATAACATATGATGTTGAGTATCTTTTCATATACTTATTTGTCATTTGTATGTCTTCTTTGGTGAGGGCTCTGTTCAGATCTTTTGCCCATTTTTTAATCAGGTTTTTTATTCTCTTACTGTTGAGTTTGAAGAGTTCTTTGATACTGTGGATAACAGTCTTTTATCAAATATATCTTTTCCAAATATTTTCTCCCCGTCTGTGGCTTGTCTTATCATCCTCTTGACACTGACTAATTTCTAAATGTTAATCCAATCTTACATTCCTATAATAAGCACCCACTGGCCCCCTGGTCATGATGTATTATCCTTTTTATATATTGCTGGATCCAATTTTATAATATTTTTTAAGGAATTGTCTATGTTCTTGAGAGATATAAATCTATAATTTCTTTTCTTATAATATCCTTGGCAAGTTTTTGTACCAGGGTTATGCTAACCTCATAAAATAATTGGGACATGTTCCCCCCTTCTATATTTTCTAAAAGAGTTCATACAGATTTGATAATATATCTTCCCAAAATATCTGATAGATCTCAACAGTATAATCATGCAGGCCTGGAATTTTCTTTTTGGGAAGGTTCTTGATAATAACTCAATTTCTTTAATAACTATAGATCTATTCCAATTTTCTATTTTCTCATGTTAGTTTTGGTAAACTGCCTGTTCCAAGAAACTTGTCCATTTCATCTAAGTTGTCAAATTTATTGATATAAAGTTGTTCAAAATGTTCTTTTATTAATCTTTTAATGGCTATAGGATCTCCTTCACTATGTTGATAATGTTTGTCTTTGTTTTTTTCCTGTCAGTTTTCTAGGCATTTATCAATTAATCTTTTCAAAGATATAAATTTATCTTGTTATCCATTATTTTATTATTAAATCTTATCCATTATTTATTATTTTCCACATCTTTGATTGCTGTTCTTTATTATTTCTGTCCTTCTACTGACTTTGATCTTTTTCTAGCTTAAGGTGGAAATTTAAACCTTTTTTAAAATATAAGAATTTAAAGCTGTAAGTTTACCTTTTAGTACTGCTAGAGCTGTACCTCACATATTTTAATATGTTGTATTTTAATTATCTTTGTACGTCACATATTTTAATATGTTGTATTTTAATTATCTTTCAATTAGAAATATTTTCTTTTCTTCTTTTTTTTGAGACAAAGTCTCTCTTTGTTGCCCAGGCTAGAGTGAGTGCCGTGGCATCAGCCTTGCTCAAAGCTTCCTCAATCTCCTGGGCTCATGGGATCCTACTGCCTCAGCCTCCCGAGTAGCTAGGACTACAGACATGCGCCATCATGCCCAGCTAATTTTTTGTATATATATTTTTAGATGGTCAATTAATTTCTATTTTCAGTAGAGACGGGGTCTTGCTCAGGCTGGTTTTGAACTCCTGACCTCGAGCAATCCTCCTGCCTCAGCCTCCCAGAGTGCTAGGATTATAGGTGTGAGCCACCACGCCCGGCCTCAATTAGAAATATTTTCTAAAAAAAAAAATACTTTCTAATTTCCCTTGAGACTTCTTTGACTTCTTAGTTATTTAGAACTGTGTTGCTTAATTCCCAAATATTTGTGTGTTTTCAGAGATCTTAGTGTTTTAATTTCTTTTTCTTTTTTTTTTTTTTTAGACAGAGTCTCACTTTATTGCCCAGGCTAGAGTGAGTGCCGTGGCGTCAGCCTAGCTCACAGCAACCTCAAACTCCTGGGCTCAAGCAATCCTGCTGCCTCAGCCTCCCAAGTAGCTGGGACTACAGGCATGTGCCACCATGCCCGGCTAATTTTTTTTTTTCTATATGTATTAGTTGGCCAATTAATTTCT
>VSMD01079366.1:0-67644 GCA_008750895.1 Mirza zaza | reverse complement strand
TTTTTTTGAGACAGAGTCTCACTTTATTGCCCAGGCTAGAGTGAGTGCCGTGGCATCAGCCTAGCTCACAGCAACCTCAAACTCCTGGGCTCAAGCAATCCTCCTGCCTCAGCCTCCCAAGCAACTGGGACTACAGGCATGCGCCACCATGCCCGGCTAATTTTTTTTTTTTCTATATATATTAGTTGGCCAATTAATTTCTTTCCGTTTATAGTAGAGATGGGGTCTCCCTCTTGCTCAGGCTGGTCTCGAACTCCTGAGCTCAAATGATCCGCCCACCTCGGCCTCCCAGAGAGCTAGGATTACAGGCGTGAGCCACCGCGCCCGGCCATTGACATAGAAAATTCTACAGAATCTAAAATACAACTACCAAAACTAATAAGTAAATTTAGTAAGATTATAAGATACAAGGTTAATATAACAAAAACAATTAAATATTTATATAAATATACTAGCCACAAGCAATTGGAAAATTACATTTAAAAAACCAATTCCATTTAAAATAGTGTCCAAAAACATAAAATATTTAAGAATAAAATCATCTGAAGTAGTAAAAGTCTTTTACACTAAAAAATGCAGAATATTACTAAGAGAACAAAAGTTCTTCAAAATATATCAAAAACAAAATAAACAAAAGGCAAGCCACATAATGGGAGAAAATATTCATGATATATATATGACAAAAGACTTGTATCCAGGATACAAAAAGAACTCTTGCAAATCAATAAAAAAGAGATTTAAACAACAAATTCACAAAATAAGTTATAAAAATGGTAAATAAGCCTATCGTTCATTACAGGGAAATGCAAATTACAGACACAGTGAGATTCTGTAACTAACTAGAATGGCTTAAAATAAGGTTGATTATTTCAAGTTTTAAAGAGGATATAAGGCAGATGAACCTTTCATCCGCTACTGGTAGGTACGTAAAATGGAACAATCAACATGGAAAATGTTTTGACAGTTTTCAAAAGTGGAGCATACACCTATCATCTGATTCAGCCATTCCATTCTCATTCCACCCAAGAGAAATGAAAACATATGTGCACATAAAGACTTTTACATAGATGTTCACTGCATCTTTATTCATCACAGCCAAAAACTGGAAGCAACTCAAATGTGCACTTGTTGGGGAATGGATAAATAAAGTGGTATATCCAAAAAGTGGAATTTTACTTAGTAATAAGAAGAAATGAACTACTGACACACACGACAAAATGGATGAAACTCAAAGATGCCAAATCCAAAACTGTGCAGAATGCATGATTCCATTTATATAAAATTCTAGACAATGCAAAGTCTATTATAATAACACAAACCGAAGTAATGGCTGCCCAGGACCCATGGTGGAGCAAGGAATCCACTGCAAAGGAGAACAAGGTAAGAGTTCACGCTGATGGGCATATTCTGTATCTTGCTTGTGGTAATGGTTTCACAGATGTATATTATCAAAACTCATTGGATTGTACCCTGAAAATGGGTGCAATTTATGGTATGCAAATTATTCTGCAATGAATTTGAAAAAGATAAAAGTACTGTTTGGTTCTTTTTCAAATCTGTTGTCATGATAGCATCTTATTGTGGATGTATTTTAGTGATTCCAATTATAATTTTTAAAAACATTTTATACATTTGTATTTTGTATTCCATATCTAATAATTCTGCTGATTTCATCGTAGAAGATCTAAGTCTGTTGTTTATTGTTTTTTACTGACTCTCATTTATGGAAGATTATTTCCTTGTATGATAGGTGATCTTTGGTTGTAAACTTAGATTTCATTAATCTTAATCTCTTGAAAACCTGGGAGTCTAACCTGATGAAGTTTTACTCCTGGCAGGATTTGGATTTACTTTTGCAGGGAGCCAGGGGTATACTGAGCTGAGGGAACTCCATATTCCTTCTAGGTTTTCTGGTTTCATGGTGGACTCAGGTTCACCAGCCCCACCTTCCCCAACCCAAATTTGAATCCATCCTAGTCCTGCCCTCAGAGAAACCTCACATGCTTTCTTCTCAAATGCTCCAGTTCCCGATCATGAATTCCTTCCCTTCCCACACCCAAAGGTTTCCCTTACTTCCTGCAAGCCCAGCTACAGGATATAAAGTATGGAACATGCAGAATCAGTTTTTACAGCAAGAGGAGCCCTCAGTGAGTCTGTTGAGCATGTTTACACTTATCTTTTTGAGTCTTGAAGAAAAGGGAAATAAGCCCTAAAAATTAAAATGATAGCCCTACCTTTTAAAGGTTTTGAACAAAAAACAGACATGGTAATACGCATCATATCCCCTAACCAGGATCCTTCTCCAAATCTGATTATAGGCAGCAAAGCTAAGTGCTAGTTATATTAATATATAGCTGCCCATTTTGTGCTGAGGTTGAAAAGAGAACTGTTAATGGGATAGGTATAACAAAACAGCTCTACAGAGAACAGCACAGAAAACAACCAAATCATGTAAAAATCCAGACCATATTAATCCCAACTAACATAACTTAGAATGACTATGACTTTTTACAGTTGTCAATATTTCTTTTTCCCCCCTCTGAATTTTTACACAGACTATATTTTATTTATGCTTAGGAATTAATTTATAGTAATTTAAATTATTTGGATATTGAATATTCACTCTATTTTGAATGTAACACACTCCTTAAAATGACTAGCTCACCCACAGAGTTTTTGAGGTCAGTAGTGGTGGAGAGCTCTGTCTAATTCCAGATTCAAATTCCTGTCTCTTTTTACATAAAAAATGCTGTAAAAAGTTCGCTGAATGTTTTAATTAGCATGCAAGCTGAGTCTCAAATCCAAAGGAGAACCTCATACTACTTTTAGTTCCAAGGTTTTAAAAAAAAAGCATAACATTTTGGAACAGTACAGGGTAAAGCATTACTATTTTTTGCAATAATTATGTAATCATTTATTAAGTGCCCACCATGTGCTGAGAGCTACAGGCACATTCTGCATTTTCTGATTAACACAGTACCATAGTGGAGGATTGCAGTAGTTTATTGTTCTGGTTTATGATTTGGTTTGAATTCAGAATAAAGCAGCAATAAAGCACCAGCTTCAGATCCTCATATACTTGCCTTATTACCTGGATGAGTAACAGGGATGTAGGTCCATATTTATTTCTTAGTTTAAATGTATAACTAACCTGCTCAAAAACATTGCTTGGGTTAGCCAATCAGGAAACAGAAATTAAGGGATGCCTCGTCCTGCTCTATTTTACTGAATGAACTTGACGGAATCACTTGGAGACCAAATTCATCTTGGTTACAGTCTGCATCACACACAAATATTATCCGTGGGTTTCCTTGGCTGGGCAGCTAGGGGTAGCTAATGACGAGAGGCATATCCAAATCCCAGCAAGCCTCCTCGGGCTTTGAACTAAACTTTGGGACGTGACAGGACCTGGCAAAAATGGAAATACCTTCCCTGACATTTTCGCTCATGTTTTCTAAATTCACTTTCAGATAAGGGCAGTGAGTTTGCTAGAGTGGGAAGTGCTGACAGACAAAGTGTAGTCTACTACAAAATTCTTCCTGGCACTCTAATTATCCTTTCCTTCTCTACTTCAGTATCACATGTAGCCATGTGTAGAATCATAAAATAATTATGCAGTGTACAAGCTTTCTGGGAGCATGTACCACTGTTTTCCTAATTCTTTATCTCTCCCATTGATCGTGGCGTGTGTGCATTGATCCAAGTCGGCCATCTGGTTAGGCAAGATAAGCGTGCTAGTGTCTTTGCATTGCACTGTCACGCGGGGAGGGGGCACATTTTGGCTGTAGGGAATTACGGGGGCAGGATTAGCCCTCTTCCTATGAGGAAACTGAATTTTAAATGCAATGTTGCAGCTGCATGGACCATGTTGCTAACTTCTGTTTTTGCCATGAACTGGGTAGATTTTTCTTCTTGTTCATATTGTCTCCAAAGGTATAGTGATGCCTTGTATTAAATGGAGGGAGGGGTGGGATTGAAGAGAAGATTCATTTTTAGCACATGTTAGACTTGTAAGTGACTGATATATTGTAGGATTTCAAAATGGTAAAATTGCTTTGAAATGATGACAAAAGGTTGCTGGATAAAAAGCATTTTAAACCGAGACTTGTTGGGCCCCACCCGCAAACAAAATTATTTTTGAGAGGAAAGATATTTGTATTAGTCTATGAAAAAAAAAGGAAAGAAAGAAAATAGAGAAAAAAAAAATGACGCGTGTATCCTAGCAGAAGGAATTACTGCACGGAGCCCAGAACAGGAGTGTGGGTGGATATATTCTCTGTTTGTTTATCTCTCTCGTTCACATATTGAAATTAATTTTTGCCCCAAGTTTATGACCACTGGGACTGACTGAACGTGCTATTTAATTCAAAGAGACTTTTTCTCCAGCCCTGTTGGCCACTGTTGTTTTTAAAATTTGATTGCAGCCATTGTTGTCTCATATTCTGCAAATGTGTGGAAGACTCAAAAGCTTTTCCTCTAAAATTGAACAATTCTGTCAAAAAAGATTAGTTCTATTTTGTCTGCTGGGTGCTGACTATTCATGAATGTAAAGAGAGAGGGCTTGGGTGTCATACTAAGTTGCTAAGGTGGCTGGATTTCGGCTATTGACTTGAGGATACCAAACCGGAGCCCACAAAAGAGCAGCCAGAAGGAGAGGGAGAGCCGGCCTGCCATGTGTTTAGCTATACCTTCTTTAGCTGCCCATTTATTTCTTTTGTTGCCAGAACTTTTATTGTCATACAGTTGAAAAAAATGTTAGACACAAGCTTCAGGCAGCACCAAGCAGAAAAAGGGATTAGCATATCACTAGGATCATCTTACACTGAACCAAATTCTTTTCAGGATGTATAATTAGCGAATACAGTCTTTTTTTTTTTTTTTTTTTTTTTGAGCCTATGGACAGGAAAAAATGAGCTCAGATCTCTGGCTAGAATATTAGAGGAAATAAAAGACAGTTGCCAATTTCAGAGAGATATATACATATTAACTGTTTCTTCACAGAGCCTTTGCAATTCCCTCAAGAAATGTCTGGTTGAATGGGAAAACTTACTATGAATTCTGGTCATTGTCTCAGGTTTTCTAAGAGGGAAATACTGTGTAGTTGAACACGCTCAAAATTTAAGACCGATGAAATCAGATTCGGGATTAAATGGATGTAGAAGAACTTTTCTCAACCGGAGGAACTAAAAAGAAATGTGTGGTTTTCAAACGATGATATTGTACACTGCAGAGGGTACTCTGACAGTAATTAAAAATATAACAGGGAAATCAAAGGCAGTAAAATGTACATTTTGGGTCTACTAGTGGATAATTCTGTGGGTCTCACTTAAAGCTAAAACTTCCTGTGTAATTCGTGGGTGTTAAATATGTTTGTCTAAAGTATGAAAATGGAAGCCTTGGATCAATTCCCTTTTATTCTCTTCTCTCCTCTTCTCTTGTCTTTTCTTTGAGTTGTGCATTTAAGCAGTTTTACATACAGCATGGAGGTAAAAGCAGATTTGTCTAATTAACTCACGTTTGACCGGATGGATATGTATTAATATTTCCAGATATGCAGGCTTTTAGAGGTGCACATAGAAAGCAAAAAAGGAAAGTAAACCTTTTTTTCCCCAAAAGTATAATTTTAAGAATTAACAGAATATTCATTAAAAGTGCTTATCTGTATATATCTCAGTTTAAATTTATCATGGTAGCTGATGTTTTTGTTTAACAGAAGAAAGTATTGTTATCTCGATTTGTGTTCTTAGGGATTCCTTCCTAGACTAGTTAATACTTAGATTCACTTTTGTCACCCTCCTGTGGATGGCATCACCCTGGCCCACTGCCCTCCCCCCAAATAAAACACAGAATCTCAGTCTGAATTCTGGTTCAACTCCATTTCACATTTCCTAAGGACACTCTTGGCTTATCTTTGTGGCAGTAATTTTTTTTTAATAGTACATTTTAACTATTAACAAGAGGCAATGCACACTCGGGCCCATAACAAGCAGTTATTTCGAGTTTTACAACCCTGAAGTTACTGGGGAACATGCTCATTGAACTTCTCCATGGAATTAGAGAAGCCAACTCTGGCTCTTATTTTCTTATTGCTTCTCATTTGGAATTTTTGGTCAAATGTCTTTCTGTTGGCGATGAACCTAGGTAGTTCAGAGCCCTCAATTGTGTTGTCTTCATTTAGGGAAAATCACTTTAGCTTGCTTCGGTTATGTCTCCATGGAAGTTGATGTGCAGAATTAGAAACATGGCAAAAAAGAAAGAAGAAGAAAATTACTGTAAAAATGTGAATTAGGATATCATTCTTTAATTATATTCTTTAATTATCATAGCAATATTTTAAAATATCACTCTTTGTTATTTCAATATTTATAATTTGTAATGCCTATATTTTTCCCTGACATTTCCTAGTGGACAGAAATATGAGTGCCTGGAAGGAAGAAACTCGATACATACTCAGTTACTCATGATTTAAGACAGTCTCAGGTCATTAACACTTCTGCTAATTTTCTAAGGACAAGTTTAATCAAACTTGTCCCTAATCATTGGCTATTTAATTATTCACATAAGCTTTTTGGTCTTGCACCTGCACAGTTCACACCACTTAGATTTTCCCCATGCACTTGCACCCACATGGATCAGAGATCTGGACTTCCTTTCAGGGGCCAGCCCTCAGAAACATGGCCCTTAAGAGTGGAGACAAGAAGAGAATGATACTGAAATCTAGGGGCTAAATTGCTGAATTCAGAGAAACACAATGTCAAGCAAACACAGAATACCAACTGCTGGGTAAACTGGAAGTGAGGTCAGGAAGTTTTGTTTTTTGGGTTTGTTTTCTACAGAACTTGAGAGCAATGACATCCTATAAAGCAACATTTTGGTTATTCTGGACTCTGGGATGGCGTGATGTCAGGAGTGGACACGGAAAGGAAGGGCATGACCAGGAGTAAAAACTACCCACAAGTCAGAGAATTCACAAATGTAATAAAGTGGAGGGAAAGGGAGATGGGAGGGCTGATGACAAACTTTCTATTTTAGAGACCAAACACCAAAACCAGATAATCAGCTAGAACATCTTTCTGAATATCAGGTTTGAGCTCCAAAGAAAAGTAATTTGTGATTAACCAAAATATAGTTTGCTAATCTCAATAGAATCCATCATTTTTTAGCTCATGAATATATCACCAGCAGTGTGATATTTGTATACAGAATATTGCATATACTTTTTACGTTGCATACATACTATTAGCATGTTACTCATATTAACCCAGTTGACCTTTCAATGATGTATCTTCAATGTCTCTTCTAAAGTTTAACCTCCATAATGGGAGTAGCTAGTTAATATAACATGTCATCAAGCTTGGTGCCTCACATTCGTTAAATACTATTAGCTAAATCATTTTGTATTACTATCATTACATATGCTTTCAAAGATACAAGTAAGATTCTCCAAAATATGGGTATGTTAAATATGACTCCAGCCTAACAAACCTCATACCTCCTATTAGAGATGAACAAAGAGATTTATCCTTTTAACCTTATAATAATGCCATAGTTCATATTTTAAAGATATTTATTTTAATGTGTATTACTAGGATTTTTTTACTGCTTTTTTGCAGATAGACCTTGTATAAATTTGTTTTATTTTTCTAAATGTTATTTATTCTATATGACATAATCTACTGGCTTTTATGACACTGTATGTAAACACAGCTATTAAGAAAGAAGAGACCTTCCACTCTTAGGAGTAGAAATTATTATGATGAAGATAAGCATATTTAAATTTTTTATGATGTGACAAAAGCCTGGGTCCCTCTCAAGCATAACTGTAAAGACAGATGTTGTATTAATGTTAAATAAAAGAATAATGTTATGTTTCATTTGTGTCTAAAATATTCTATATGTTTTACTGATTAATCTATAATGTGAATATGGGAGGCTATTTCATTTTAATAGCTAGTTTTTTGTTTGTTTTTTGAGATAGGGTCTTGCTCTGTCAATCAGGCTGGAATGCAGTGATGCTATCATTGCTCACTGTAACCTTGAACTTCTGGGCTCAAGTGATCCTCCTGCCTCAGCCCCCCAAGTAGCTAGTACTACAGACACACACCACTATGCCTGGCTAATTTTTTAGTTTTTTATAGAGACAGGGTTTCACTGTATTGCCTATGCTGGTCTCAAATTCTTGAGCTCAAGTGATCCTCCCATCTCCTAAAGTGCTGGGATTACAGGCAAGAGCCACCAAGCCCAGACTTAACAGCTAGTTTTGATTGAGCCCTAACCATAGTCTAGGCTCCACTTTAAGGGCTTTACAACAGTCATCTCATTTGGTCCTCAGAACCCTATGAAATACAGGTTGTTCTTCTTATTATACCCTTTTAATAGATGAGGAAACTGAGATTCATGGAGGTTAAGTAACTGGCCCAAGATTATGGAGCTGGTAGGTTGAGAAGCTGGCTCAAATCCAGGTAATCTGACTCAAGATCAAACTGAATATGATTAAGAATAAGAAGTTACATCTGGGCTTGCAGAACTTTTACCATGGGAAGCACACTTGCAGGGAGACAGAGGAAAGTATAGATGGAGTCAATAGGACTGGCCAGATGGCATTTGTCACAAGACTCTGCACTCCTGGTTTGGAGTTTTAATCCAGACCTCTAGATGCACAGGACGTGAGAGCTGGGAGGGGGCTAATAATGCATTAAGTTTAACCCTTTTATGTTACAAATGAGGGAACTGAGACCCAGAGAGGTGAAATGACTTACACTGTCAATGGCAAAACCGAGACTAGAACTCCTGGTTCGGGTTCTCTTATGCCCCAAACTAGGGCTCTTGTCAGTAGTCAAAGTCAACAAGCTACTTGAGGATTCTTTGGGAAAGAGCAAAGTGGGTAAAACAGTGTGTATGAGAATGATGTCTGCTCCTGCTTGTAGGCATAGGAATTGCCAAAATGTCTTAGAGTTACCAAGGGAAGTGTCTATGGGATTGAATTGGTAGCACAATTGGCAAGAACGATAAAGGAAAAGAAAAAAACTTCGAATTCAATTTTAAGACAATGGTGAAAATGAGAAGGGAGATGAGAACAGAAAGTAATTGAGCTTTAGCATACTTGCTTTTAACTGGAAACCGGCTCTCCAAGTGGAGATGCCCTGTTGCCATTAAGAAGTTTGAAAGTGCCAAGGGGGAAAGACCCAAGCCAGAGATGTAGATCAGAGAGTCAAAGGAACACAAGAATTGGTGTCGGCTCGTCCAATTTATCTTCACACACACATCTTTGCCCTTTTTTCTATTGTTCTTCTTGCTGCCAAGATATCTTTTAGAGATAGGAAAATACCATCTTTGTTCTAAGTTAGGGTCACACCCACATAGAATTACATTCGGTTTGAAAAAAATCTTCATTGTCCTTTGACTAGAATAGATGAGGAAATCGTGCACAGTATGACAAAACCGAGGGCAGAGATTTGGAGAGGAGCGATATGTTTTCTTTTTCCATTTTATAGATTCTCCTTACCATTTTTCAAAGTCATATTTTTTGGTTAATGAATGTTGTAGGATATTTATTGAAGCAATGTTTTGGACTGACATTAATAAAACTTTTAACTCTAAACCTGATGCCATTGAATTAGATCTTGTTCAAATAAAGAAGGTTAATTCAGTATACACTTTAAAAACATGTTGTCTATTTTAATTATTACAAAACTTGTCAAGGTAGACAAGTGTGTGACGTTTTTTGGCAAAAGATATACCTGAGTTATAAAATGGTCAGCTCAGTCCGACATTTATATCCCAACCACTCCCCTGGTAGTTTAGTGGCAAAAGTTAGCATTTTGCAGAGGAGGAAAGTGGGTTGGTCACCAAAGAAGGGAGATCTGTTTTTACTACTGGGAGAATGTAGTCTTAATCAGGTAAACAAAGAGGTTTTTCATTACATTGTAAACACAATTCACAAAAAGACTCCATTTAAGTTTCTTTTTAAAGAAACTGAAAAATATTAGGAAAGTTAATTGGAGGTCACTCAAATGACAATTAACAAGCAGGCACAATTATCTTCTGACTAGTGTGTGGCTTAGAGATGTTTTTATCTCTTATTTATGGCACTTATTTTAAAATGTGGGAATGCCAACCCAAGTCGAGGCAGGCACAATATTAAATGACAGATTTCTCTATTTATATTTAAATAACCATCTGCATGAAATTATGCACAAATCATGGAATAATTCCTAGCAGAAATTACTGTCTAGAAAATAAAAAAAAAAAAATCTGAGACATGGTGTGCTTTTCATATTAAATTGCCCATTTCCAGAACATCACATACATCTGCACAATGTAAAGATGCTGCCTTGCGGGGCCGATACGAATTGCTCACAATGTTAATGAAGATGGATGGAGAAGGCTGAAAAACATTCATTTATGAGCACGGGAGGAAGAGAGCGGCAACGTTCACAATCTCTACCTTAATTTTGTTGCCTCAGTAATATCCAACTGAATGATGGTAACTTTAATAATACAGCTCTTGGGAAGGTTTTGTGATAAATTTTCATTTTCAGTTTTGAATATGGACTATTTTTCCCCATTTGGGGTGAAAATTGTGCATGTGAAGTTTGGAGGCTTACAGCTAAGCTAGGAAAAAGACTCTTACTCTTTGGAGAACCATGAACAGGGTAGACTGACTATAAAA
Organism: Mirza zaza; assembly: GCA_008750895.1. Taxonomy (NCBI): domain Eukaryota; kingdom Metazoa; phylum Chordata; class Mammalia; order Primates; family Cheirogaleidae; genus Mirza; species Mirza zaza. The sequence goes on along the minus strand of VSMD01079366.1, from coordinate 56,972 downwards.
TTTAAATCATCTTTAAAAGAAAAAAGAAAAAAATACTTCCTCTTCCTGAAAAGATTCCCTTTCTAACTGAAGATGGACCACTTTTTCTTTTTTCCCTGCACTTCCCCCCCATCCGATAAACCATCCACTCTGCTCAAAGCTCCTTAGCCCAGGGGCAGCTGGGGTTGAATCTATGAAGAATAGGACAAGCTCTAAAGGCAGGGAGATCTGTCCCAGGACTGCAGTAGCGGGACCTCCCTCAGCCCGTCGCAGAACACCCTTTGCCTACACGGTGAGAGGCTGAGGAATGAACGAACATGTCTGGAGGGGAGGGCTGCCCTCTCCCGCAGTGAAGAGGAGCAAGCCAGGAGGCTGCCTGGCCATGGCTCCGTCTCCACTGTCTCCACCAACTCCTCCTCGTCACCCCCACATCCAGCTTCATTCCTCAGTCAGCCGAGACGTCTTGATGTCTCTGGACCATTGCTGGATATTCCTTTGCTTTTAAGGTAATATCTACACCTTCCAACATACCTCAGAAGAGTGAAATGAAGGCAAGAGCCATTCAATCAAATATTTTAAAAGGCTGCCATTCCTCAGGCCCCAGGGTAATTCCTTCTTGAGTTCTATTCATTCAGTAATCCACATTAGCTAATACTGTGTTTATTCGTTTGCTCAACTAATATTTATTGAGGTCAGTTCTGTGTGAGATACAGGGAATACCACTGTGGACAAGAGAGATACAGTTCCTGCCATCCCAAAGCTGACAGACCCTTGAGCGACGTAAGATACTGAAGGTAAACACACAAAACCCAGACTAAGGAAGTCAAGGAGGGCTCCCTGGAAGAGCAAATATCTAAGCTGAGACCTGGATTGATCAGCCTCCACTTTGTGCAAGACACTGTACTGGACCCTGAGGGGTGAAAACAACTGTGAATTGGTCTTATCAGTTGGTAGGAAGGGTGCAAATGACAACAAGCAGGTATAATTAGTGCCATTGATTAGTAACAGTGAGCTCTTAGGAAGAGGGATCAATTCCAACTGGAGGGTAAGGAGGAGTTCAGGAACAAAATGATTTAAAGTTGAGTCTTAGAGAATGATTAGACATGAATTCGGGAGTAGAAGCAAAAGCCAGGCAGTCCAGGCAAAGGGACGTGAACAAGACTGCAGAGATGAGAAATTCTGAGGAATATCAGTGGCTGTACTTGGCTGGGGCACAGGAATAGCAGGAGGACATGTGCTGATGCACCTTGGAGAAGTAACCCTGTCCCTTGGAAGACTCCAAGGGACATTGTGACAGCCACTGCCTTTTCGGTGATGCTCCACTAGCCCACCCTCCCTGTGTTCCTGGAAAGGGAGTCAGGTGTGTGTGTCCAGAGACCCCACGGGGCTTAGGCCCCACTGTCCCTGCAACTGAGGAGCAGCCACAGGACTGGGTGGCTTGGGTCACTCACAAGTTCCCTGCCCAGGGACCAGGCTCCTCATTAAGCCCCAAGGCACACACTTAATAAGATCTTGTTGTAGAAGAGCTTGAACAGTGCACTGGGCACCCACTCTGTTCCAGTCTCTGTTCAGAGATGAAGAGACACATGTGGACAGGGAGCTAACATTCAGTGAGGGAGTAGCTATGACCCATAAGAAATTATTTACCTCCCAATATAGAAACTGCTCAAAGGAGTTTTTTACAATGTGCAAAAGAAGAATGGAAGGAGGTACCTGTGAGTAGAGTCAAGGGATGGGGAGAACAGGGGGTAACATAAACACTGAGACTTGAAGGTTGACGAAAAGTTTTCTGAGTCTACTAGGGTATTCCTGACAGAGGAAACGACATGTCATGAGGCCTACCAGAATATATCATAATATACTCACTAATTACATACATACCCACCCACGTGCACATACACACACATACACACACAGATAGTACTCTCTTCAGAATGGCTGTGGCATAGAGCGTGTGGGGAAGTGATATTGAACAGAAAATCAGGATCCAACCTTAAAGCTGCTTACATGTTAGGACATTCAGATCTTAGACCATGAGAGCGGTTGAAACTTTGTGAGCGGGCAACGATGTGATGAAAAGCGGGCGGGACGAAGGCCGGAGATGAGGGACGTGATGGTAACCCATCACTACTCTGGTTCCTCAATGGGCCACGTCTTACCTACTTGATAAAAAGCATATAGGAGCCATTCAATACACAGCTGGTGACCTGAATTCCTCTGCGGTAGTACTAAGTCAACATGGAGAGGAGGAGAAAGACGAAAAAGCCATTCAGAGATGGAAGTGACGGGACTGTGGGCTCAGATGCATGAGTTGAGGAAGGAGGAGTGGAAAGTCCAGGGTTGGCCCCAGCTCTCCCCAGCGTTAGACGGACTGTGGAGCCACCGCAGGAGAGGGACTAGAGGAGGAGAGGCAGGTTTGCATGGGGAAGAGTCCAATCTCGAGTACGTTGCATCTGGGGTGGGTGAGGGGATCTACGGACTTGGAATGCAGAAGAGCATCTGGACTAGAGATATAATTTGGAAGTCACTGGTTTAGAGTGTTGGTGGAAGCCAGGGATGTGATTAAAATTGCCTAGAGAGGGTGGGTAAAGTGAGAACACTACTGAGACAGAACCCTGGACAACATCAGTGTTTAAGGGGTGGCTTCTAAGAAGAAGCAGTTTAATCTGAGCATCAGACACTCAGGGACTGACAAGATCTCTAACTACAAAGATAATGTACAGTTCCAGCCATAAGACTCATGTTGACATCATAGCACTTTCAGATACCACAGTAATGTCATCTGGGTAAGATCACAGATCTTATAATATTAAATATTTTCCAAAAATTGAAATAGATGAAATATGAAAATAAGTTATAGAAACAGTTCATAGGCTCTTGCAAGGTGAGAGTTTGGACTGTGTTTGCTGTTGCCTCCTCTAATCTCCAGCCATACCAAGAGCTTACGGTTTCCAAATACTCTGTGTCTCTTGGCTTTTGCACCTGGTTTTTTGTTACCTTGAAATGCCTCTTTCCTCATCACACCCTTGCATCCCTGCAGCCCCTACCCCTGTTTGCTTAGTGGTTGTCCTTGGCTCTTCAACACCCATACAAAGCACCCTCTCCTTTGGGCAGCCTTTATCCCTGACCCCCAGCCTTCCCCACCACCAGGTGACAGGTGCCTCCCCTCTGGGCTTCACTCTGGGCTTCCAAAGAACCTTAACACAGTGGGTAGTAATGACCGATTTTCTGGTCTGTTTCCTCTCCCCAATTATGGACCGGCAAAAGCATCTTGCCATGCCCACATCCCAGCACCGAGTACGCACACCACACACTATCTGACACAGGGTAGGAATTCACCAAACAGTGTTGAAAGGTTAAAGAAATGTCTCTTCCTACCATCTTTGCTCTCTTTATGCCTCTTAATTTGTATGCTTTTTAATTTGATAGAGACTCAAAAACGAATTTTGAAATTCTTTGAATTTTGTCCACTGTTCCATTCACAGCCTTTCTCCTATCCACTTTGTCACAAGTCAACCTCAGCTGCCAGAATACCACACTCTTAATGCAACCTGTTTCTATTCAGCAGTCCTGGACAGCATGCAGGAGAGAGTCTGAATGTCCCGTGTGTGGTATTTCAGAGGGAAGTCACAGGTTCAGGGAAAAAATTGGCGTTTATTGTTGGCCAAGTAGGAGATTTGAGTTCACATGAAGAAGATCACTAGGTAAAAAAAAAAAATCCCCAGTAAGGACCCTGGATCCCTGGGGAATCTCCTTAATCCTAGAATCATATGAAGATCCTGAGGCAAAGAATACTTTCCTTTGTTGTTGTTTGTAGGTCATGGGTGGACAATGAGGGTGATGTGAGACAGAAAAGAGGAAGCTGTGGCCAGGTGCAGTGGCTCACAACTGTAATCCCAGCACATTGGAAGTCCGAAGCAGGAGGATCACTTGAGCCCAGGAGTGTGAAACCAGCCTGGGCAACATAGTAAGACCCATCTCTAAAAAAAAAAAAGTATATTAAAAAAAAAAAATAGCTGGGTATGGTGGCACATACCTGTAGTCTTAACTACTTGGGAGGTTGAGGCAGGAGGATGGCTTGAGCCCAGGAGTTCAAGGTTATAGTAAGCTGTGATCAGGCCTCTGCACTCCAGCCTGAGTGACAGAGAGAGACACTATCTCTAAAAAAAAAAAAAACACAAAGTTAGGGAGTCAAAAGTTGTTGGCTATTTTTTGTAGCATAAGTGACAAATACAGAGATACTGGCTGGGGAGATTAGTAGGAGAGGATGTATGTACTGACTAAAACATCCTAGAGGGCCTCCAAAATGAAGTTAGACATTTTAAACAGAAAAATTGCCCCGAATTCTGAATATGATGCTTTTACACCCTTGTGGGATCTTTTCTGTTGGTGTGGACATCCATTCGCATATGTTTTATTGGGTTGCCTGCTTCCCAGGTGCAATACACTATAACAGACATCGTGAAACCCCCTTCCCACTCTTGCCCAAGGAGCCTGTCCCAGGGGAGACCGACTGAGCTTATTCTGAGAGCAGCCCAGCATGGGCCAACTCATCCATTTTACAGTTTTTACCAGAGCTTCTTCTAAAAAATGATAATCAGTAGTTTATCCTAACAACTGTGTGGGTCCTCGGTGGCCAATCAGAGGAGAGTAAAGTTAGCAAGATGAATCGAATCAGCTAATCTCAAGACAGTGGGAGGAGGTGCACTCCACACAGAGTAGGGCTGTGGAAAGGAGCCCACTCTGGCGTGGACGTGGCCTCCCCCAACCCCCCATCTGAAGACAAAATGGCTTGAGGCTTAGTCATTGTTTAACAGCCTTTCTGCCATTCCTCAAATTCCTTGTTTACTGTCAGCACAGTGAGTCGTGGGCTCTGTCACTTTAGCTGTTAATGGGACTAAACACTTATGCCAACAGATTAAGCCTTGCTGAAACATTAAGAAAATTGGCCCAAACAGAGTTTGGATGGATTGTTGTTTAGTGGCTGTTTCTTTTGGGCGGTGGTGGGGAATGCTTGCCCCAAGACAATGATGGGTTTGGGATACTTGCGAAACAGTGGCAATTGAGTAAGAGTTGCTGGATAGATTTTCTGCTAAAGGAAAGAGATTGTAAAAAAAGCAAACATTTAATTTCAATCGTCTGGACTGACTGCACAGAATACAGATGAGATTTTCTGAAATTAACACTGACAAATGCGTTGAAGCCCACCGCAAGTCTTGAAGAGGTTTTTTTTTTTTAAGTTATTATAAATTTCTAGGAGAAATGAAAAATCACTACGTCTGTCATTGCAAAAAGATCCTCCAGGCAGCTGGATGATATTGAAGGTGGGAAAACTTTTCTTCGTTACACTGGTACCTTTCAAGATTTGTCAAACCTATTTCTTGTGGTTGAGAAGAGGAGTGGTGCCTGCACAGGAGATGTATTTAACTTCAAAAACACTTTTTCAAGTCTTTCAGACACCTTAACCCCCTTCATGTAAATTCATATATCTTCACTTGACATGTCTTCTTAAGCAAGGATATTTTAAGGTGGCTTTCATAAATTTTTTTCCAGGAAAAAATCAAGAACTTTGGAAGTCCTTTGGAAAGGACTTTGCATTAAAAATTAGAACACTGTTCCATTCTTGCTATAATCAGAAAAAGATATTAAAACTTTTCAGATTAAGACCTCTTTGATGGGTCAAAAGTGAATGGAAAGTTGGTTTTTAATTTGGAAATTAAAAGTTTATACTCTGTAATAGTTACTCTTTGGGTATACATGTCATAAAAATAAGCTATTTGCATTCGTTTGCTAGGAAGAAGTAGACTGAGTGATAAATGAGCATATTGTCCATGTCACTAGCCTTCCTTACATTTTCTTCCATGGCCAACTTACTTATTCTTTATTTATTACCATGAATCACAAATTTCCTTTTGCTGGATACTTACTGGTAATTTTTGCAACCGTTTTTAAAAGCGAGAGTGGAAGGAAAGTAGGAAGAAGGAAGGAAAGAGGGAAAGAAGGAATGAAGGAAGGAAGGAAGGAAGGAAGGAGGGAGGGACAGAGGGAAAGAAGGAAGGAAGGAAGGAAGGAAGGAAGGAAGGAAGGAAGGAAGGAAGGAAGGAAGGAAGGAAGGAAGGAAGGAAGGAAGGAAGGAAAAATGGAAGGACAGAAGAGGAAGCCTGAGGGAGGGGAAGGAAGGGAAATGATTAGAGATCTTTAGTGCTTTCTCTAAATGCTAGTATTCAGAGAGGTGCTGAGATTTCTGTGATTCCAATGTCTTCGGAAACTTCAAACTTGACTTTGATTAACCATGCTAATAACCAGGGTGCTTCTTTTTAGCTTTACTCCTAATGTCACTTTACCAGAGCTGTAAAGACATGCTCATAATATTTGCTTTTCATCTAAATCAAGAAGGCAATGCTAAGCAAAAAAAGTATTTAGCAGTGCACATGGGATTGAAGCGATGATAATCAGGGACCCTGGTAATTGAAGCTTTTGGGGAGGGGGAAAGAACCTTTCTTCTGGATCCTTCAGTCTGTTTAATAGGATAAAATTAGCTTGAGTGGTTTGGTGTTTGAAGAGGATGTGATGTAATTGGAAGTGCCTCCTGGGTTTGCTGCCGGACAAAGCAGTCAGGTGGAGACACGGGAGGGCATGTGCGGCTCTGAAGTACGCATCTCGGCTTCTGCCATCCTAATTAGCCTACATTAGCTATGCCAGTTTTCTGCTTGCTTTTGAATTTCCCTGCTAATGCTACTTTCGGGGCTGAAAGGAAGGAAATATGAAATGCCCACCAATCTCCTAACAGATGAACGATGGAGTCTGAAACTGGACGGTCAGGTTTTATGGTTAAGCCCTTAAAAAGAGAGCGACTCACCGAAAATACAAGTGGGTGTGGGGCACAAACCTCAGGAACTGGTGGGCACTGTCACTTGTTCTGTGTGACAAGAAAGTTTACAAAGCGTCTGTCGGAAATGGATTCTTTTGAGAATTTTCCACACATTATTTTGAGGCCTCACCTGAGAATACTGACTACTTAACTCGAGGTGAACTAGGCAGGATTTCTCACAGCAAATATGTTTCTTTTCAGATCAAATTTCAAAGTCTGGGAGAACCAAAGCGGTATTTTTGTGTATGGGAGCTACTGCCATATTTAAATTTTCAGTTCTGACTGCACTCAGTGAACTTTGTGCAAAGAGATTTGCATTCTATTCAAAGTGGTGTGTACAAATCTATTTTAATTGGAGTGGTATTTGGTTAGAAATAAATACTATCTCAACCTAAAAGTCACAGGTCTTTATATTTTTAGTTGCCAATCAATAAGACAAAATATAATGGTGTACATGCCAAATAACAAAAGCAAATAGGAAATTATTTCATGTGTTATTTTCTATAAGGAGTCATCCAACAAAAGTACAGTTCTCGCTGAGTCCTTTGTCATTGGTGCTAATAGACAGATTTTCAGTTACTCCTATGGATCGGTTCTGAGTAAAAATGCCATTGGGTTTTTCTTTTTAAATAAGTGAACCTTGAACTTCTAAATCCAAATGTTCAAGATCAGTATCAGAACCTTACACATACACACACACACAAATTACAGTGAACTGTGTACTTTATTTTCTTTATTTAATTTTATATATCACATGGTCACTGAGCCCTGCAATGTTGACAGCTCTATGCTAGAAGATGCCAAAAACCTCTCTGCTATCTGTCAAGGTTCCTCTATAGAAAATGGCTAATGAAAGCATTTTCAAAAATTTCTGAGAAGATAGAGAATAGGTGGATTCAGGTTTTAGCAAGCCTGAACCAGACACAATTTAAGAGCCTCTTTAGGAAAAATTGCTTCCCCTTCACCCCCCATTCTTGGAAGGCACCCACATAAGTTAGGGCCCCTAAAGCTGCACTTTTGTTAGCTTCAAGGCAAATCTGCCTCTGGCAGGACAGCTGTCAGGTGTGTCTTCTGCCCTCTTTATGTGCTCAGGAGCCCATCCGATGTCTTCCTCTGCCTCCTTTGCAAGAGTTAATTTGACCATGCATTAAGCACTCTGTGAGCTCTTCAGAGACACAAACTTCATGATTTCAAAATATTATCATTATGCAACTTGGCTTAGTAGCTCAGAGAATGACCAGGAACAATTGCGGACTACACAATAGACATGACTGGGTTTGTGTTTGAAACGTTAGCAAACAGATCACATGAGATCGAGCGGGGCTCGGGTGGGCAGGTACGATACTCTGCAGCGTGCTTTGCAGTCCACTGTGGAGCAACACGGCACACAGTTCCTGTCTGTTTGCTGTAGCTCCTCAGGCCATTTCCAGGATCCCGCCATCCAGGTGGCTCTGGTTCTTAGCAATAGGGAATAGAATTGTTGAAAGTTTTCAGCTGTGAAGTTTCGTGTTTATAAAACACACAGAAGCCATGTGTTAGGATCACATATTGTTCTAAATGACTCAGTAATTTTCAGACTCCAGTTTAAGGGATGAAATTTTGTTCTCTTTCCAGTTGTAAATGGAAAGTTGGGCAGCACCGTGACTTTCCTATCAACCCACCCGACTTACCTCAGTAGTTAGCCACTTAGGAGTTGGGTTTCTGTGACATGGCTCTTCCCAGTACCCCAGTGCAATATTGTCATTTCTATTTACACCTGGCACAATGCAACCTTAGTATTGGGCATCTTGAAAAGGGAGCAGTGTACAATTCTCCATGCAAGTGTTACGAAAATTATTAATTGATCCACTTTGAATTCCAATTCTAATGACTAAATATAATCTGAGGTTCGTGCACATCTTTTATGACATATCATTTCATTTATTTTTTTCATCATTTCATTTAAATTGTGTTTAGTTTTCACTTTCAGAAGTCCTAAGACAATGGTGCCCATTGGTCCAAGGCTACCAAAAGGATTTCTTGATGACTGATACAAACTGTAGACTTGTTATCTAATTCATGTGCTATTGTTTAAGCACTGATCTTAGGACAAATAAATTAGCAGTGACAGTCATGTGGGTCTCCAAGAAGACCATCCATGCATTCATTTATTCAATAGAATGCCCGTATGTGACAGAAACAGTCTGGAAGCTGGAAATGTAGGCGTGAAGAAAATAGAAGTCCCTAAAGGTTCTGCCTTTAGGGACTTCCAGACGTAGATTACATAAAGAAAAATAACAAAACCGTTTCATATGGTGTTAAAGGCTATGAAAAAATAGGTAAAACCACAATGAGATACTGCTTCCTACCTACAAGGATTGCTATAACTTTTCTAAAAAGGAAAATAACAAGTGTTGGCGAGGATGTGGAGAATCGAAACACTTGTGCATTGCTGGTGGAAATGTAAAACGGTGTAGCCACTGTAGCAGTTTGGCAGTTCCTCACAAAGTTAAACATAGACCCAGTATATTACTCAGCAGTTCTACAGAGACTCAAAGCAGGGACTCAAAAAGATACTTATACACCAATGTACACAACAGCATTACCCACAACATCTAAAAAGTGGAAATAACCCAAGTGTTCATCAACAGAGGAATGGACAAAGAAAAGGTAGTAGACACACACAATGGAATAGTATTCAGCCATGAAAAGAAATGAAATTTTGATATACTACAACACGATGAGCCTTGAAAATGTTATGCTTAGTGAACTAAGCCAGACACAAAGGACAAATATTATCCAGTTCCACTTACATGGGGTACCTAGAATAGGCAAATTCATAGAGACAGAAAGTAGAATAGAGGTTACCAGGTGCTGGGGGGAGACAGGAAAAGGAAGAGTTATCGTTTAATAGGTACAGAGTTTGTATTGGAAATGATAAAAAAAAATTGAGGGTATGGATAGCAGTGATGATTGCACTGCGTTGTGAATTATTGAATGCCACCAAATTCTACACTCAACATTGTGTTATATGTATTTTACCGCAATAAAAAATAAAAATCAAAGACCTGTGGCACAGAATGACTGGGGATGGGGGAGGAAGAGCACGTGCCGAGACACTAAGGCAGGAGTGAGATTTGGGAAAGCCGAAGGCAGGCGCACCTGGAGCAGAGCGTGGAAGGAGGCGGGCTGATCGTGAAGCTCAGAGAGCATCCACCTTGGCACTTCTCACTGGTACAGACTTCTGCAAAGGAGCTGTACCAAATTTTCTATTTGCAATTTTTAATTCTTCTTAAAGAGGGACCCCTACATTCTATAAATTTTAGGCTTTTGCAAAAACCTGAATCTGGTCCTGGAGATAAATAATATAAAATGAGACCTGAACATTAACATCAGAGGAAGTTGGGTGTCCTTTTGTATCCATTGTTGGTTTGGGAAATTAAATGTATGTGTTTATTTACATACTCACCGTGTTATTTATTCATTTATTGAACAAACATTTATAAAGCCCCTCACGTGCCTACCACGTGCCCAGCCTCAGAGACAATAGAAAGAACACATCCACAGCCCACAGGTCCAAGACCTAGTGGGAAAACAACACACCGAAGCAATGATAATATGAAGTTTAGAAACATTCCTAGATACTACGTCTGTCTCATCACCCTACTGTGTTGTGAATTCTTGGAAGTCAGGACCTCTGGAATCATCATATTTTAGAGCTACAAGGAACTTAAAAGAGTATTAAGTTGAACCTCTCATTTTACATCTACTGAACCCAGGCTCAGAGAAACTAGGCAAGGAAATAAATTTGTAAGACTCAAGCCTAGAAGGCGAGTTTGCCTGGCTCCCAGAGCTGGTCTTGCTCCACTGTTCCATGCTACAATATTGCCTTGGGCTCCTTCCATGTCTCCTGTTTCCCTTTCGTCCCTTGCATTTTCTAATCTAGTGTTCCAGCGTGATGGGCATGCTGTACATGGAACTTGGTGGTAACAGTCATGCCTAGATAGAGTGACAGCTTGGAAATTTCTACCTGGGATGGTCTTCTGGGTTGCAACCTGCAATCACTTAGCAACCACACTGTCCTTACTTGATGAAATGGTTATTTGGGTGGCTTGGAGGAGGCGGTTCTGATGGAGAGTATGGTAAATTAAAGACTCCCAAACTCCTTACCTCATTGCCAATAATGAATGGATGAAAAGGAGTTGCTAGCTCATGCTACCGCTGACTGCTGTACTTCTCTAAACCTTAATGTCCTCATTGTTAGCATGGAGGTTGTTGTGAGAATTACACGAGATAATAATGCTAAGATCTTAGCACAGCACTGGGCACATAGTAAGCACAATCAATATTAGTCTTTATTATTAGTGTTATCGTTATTAATTCTGAAAAGAATCACTGTGAATTTCAGTGAAGAATGTGCTTGTATTATGATCAACTTTCTAAACCTAAGAAATTGGGTTTGCGCATTTATTTCTCCAAAATCTAAGGGCTGTATAAAAATGAAATATAAAAAAAAAAGAAATATCATGCCAACTGAATAAGACATTTTACAAATAAATATTAGCCATCACCCCATTATCATTACCATTTAAAATCCACTCAAAATCACATTACCCCAGCTCAGGAGTCACCCAAATATTAATAATAGAGTAATTGAAAACTACATTCTGTGGCTCTCCTTATACAATACAAATTGCTATTTGCCCCAGGCTGTTTTGAAGGTTGTAAATAGATCTTAAAGATGAAACATTGTCAGAAGTGTATATTCAAGAGGCAGGATAATCAAGAAGGCTTGAAGGTGATTAAGGCTTTATAGTCAAAACAAAAACCTGTAGCAAAGTTTGTAGTTCTCTCTTCAACGCTGCCCAACGGGTTTATTTCCCTTTATGTGGAAAAACAGTTACATCATTGCTCACTTCACTATTTGAAACTTTTACGCAATAAAAACTAAATATTTCTTGTTGTATATTTATCTTTCTCCTGAGTAGTAACAGATTTAGGTATATAGGATTTTAAGATGGTTAACTCTATGGGAATATAGGAAATGCTTCACTTTATTTCTTGAGAGGAGGGAAGTTATGCTGACTCATATTACCTTCCTCCTGTGTTCATACAACTCCTCACTCTGCAAGTTAGCGTTTGCTCCTGGAGTAGGGTGGTGAGAAATACCCACTGTCACCATGCAGTGGAGAGAACATTCACGGAAATATTAGACTGTATTACTCCAAATCTTGATTGGTTTAAGGAGACAATTGTGGACATTATGCAAAGCCAGCTGACATAGCTGTAGCTTTTCTTCTCTATTTTCAGATTTTTCTTGTTTTCATTTAAAACCTGGGGTTCAATTTACAGCACAGCACCAATCCGGATACATTTTTTTGCAAAAGCTACAGGTGTCTTCTCTTTTAAAAGTCAGGATAAGCTGTGAGTTACCTGAACGCTTACCAAATTTATAGGACTCAAGCTTACAAACTAAGTAATACAGTAGAACCAGACAATACATGACACCAGGAGGGGAGAACAGCTAAAGGTAATGGTCAATTTTGTCTTTTATTGTTTTTAAGTGATTTACGTCTAATTTGGAATTTGTTTCTGAAAATGACATATGACTTAAGAGTCAGTGGAGGTTTCTAACACATAAGATATAAATTCCCAGTGATCTCAATTATTTATACATCAGTTCTTATATTCTACACAGCACCTATCACCATCTGACACCTTTTGTTTTATTTGTTGGTTGATCTGTTGATTTTCTGCCTCCCTACACTAGAAAGGAAGTGCCATGAGAAATAGGAGGCTCACCTGTCTTGCTCACTATTCTATTCCCATCACCAACATGGCAGCTGACTCATGGTGGGCCCTCCAAATATGTCTGTTGATTGAATCAATACCTGTGCTCACTAGAGTCATGTAGCTCAAATTATGCTCAAGAGGAGCAGAGCCTTGGGGCTCCGTGAGTGAAGTGAAATGTGTTTCACGACTACAGTTAAAGAATAGAGTTTCTCCCACTTCTCCATTGCCAGAAAAAAAAGATCATTAATGTGTAAAGTTTCACAATTTAGAACTTTTCTCCTTTAAATTTCTCATGCCTTAGGTTTTTGCCACTTCTTTATCTATTTTTTTTTTTTTTTTTTTGAGACAGCCTCTCGCTTTGTTGACCAGGCTAGAGCGAGTGCCATGGCGTCAGCCTAGCTCACAGCAACCTCAAACTCCTGGGCTCAAGCAATCCTCCTGCCTCAGCCTCCTGAGTAGCTGGGACTACAGGCATGCGCCACCATGCCCAGCTAATTTTTTCTATATATATATTAGTTGGCCAATTAATTTCTTTCTATTTATAGTAGAGATGGGGTCTCGCTCTTGCTCAGGCTGGTTTCGAACTCCTGACCTCGAGCAATCCGCCTGCCTCGGCCTCCCAGAGTGCTAAAATTACAGGCATGAGCCACTGCGGCCGGCCAACTTCTTTATCTATTTGCAATAAACATAATGGCAAGCAAGTAGCAAGTCAATATTGTCAGGGAAAATTGGAAACAGACAGTGGCTCTAAATTCGACAGGTTATTAATATTCTTACATATATATTTTACCACAATAAAAAGTAGTTAAAAATAAAATATAAATAAAAATTTTATAGATATATGTATTTTAAATAGTTTATAAAACATATATATATATAAAGTATATATTTATAGTGTTGGAGGTGAAAGATGGTGACAGTTGAACAACAATGTGAATATACTTAATGCCAAAAACTGTACACTTCAAAGTTTGTAAAAATGCTAAATTTTATATTATGTATATTTTGCCACAATTTTAAAAATGGTTAAAAATATATATAGCCAGTAACCACTAAGTAATTGACATGAGGCTAGTACAACTGAGGGACTGAGTTTTTTATTTTGTTTAATTTTAATTGATTTTATTTAAATCTGAGTAGCTGCATGTGACTAGCAGCTACTGTATTGACAGTACAGGGCAATGCCTGAGGAACTTCATATAAATAATGGAGTTTAGCACGTTAAAGTTATCATTTGAATGGATTGTCCCTTGTTTTTAGTTTTCTGACTTTTTATTGTGAAGCTGTCAAACTTATATAAAAGTAGAGAGGATAATATGAATATATATGTATTCTCATCACCTATATTTAGTACGTGTTACTATTTTATCATATTTGCCATTGTAATACTTTAGAACCAACTACTCTAATGAGTTGAGGCAAAGTTCTGACACTGAGAAGGGCTTAGTCATACATCCATCTCTGGACTCAAAAACAATTCCATTAGCACTGCCTTCCCTATTGCTAACTAGTTACATTTTTCTCTTCATATTTTCTAGATAATTGTGCCAGAAATGTTAATAATGTAATTATAGTACTTTGTGAACACATTTATAACTTCTAAAGTCATCTCAGATTTAAGCTGGGATTGCTTTGCTATTAGATTGTGACTTCTTTTGGTGATTGCTTATTAACAGTAAAATGTCACCAACCACTTTGTGGTTGTGACATCTCAAATGAGACACAGGTATGACCCAGCAAGTATGGCCCAGATGGCAGAATAAGTGTTTTTTTTTTAATTTGCATTCATTTTTAATTTGGTCTGAAGATATGGCTAAAAAATGATAGCTATAAACCACTATGACAAGATGCTTTAATATTATGGTGTAGTTGTGGTTATAAGCATTAGTGTGATTACTGAGAGCAACTTCTAGTTCTACCCTCTTCCTTTGGGGTCAAACATTGTTGGCATGGTTAGAAAACTGGATTGTGAGTCAAACTTATCAAACTAAAATGGGGCAGAAAGAAAAGCAGTATGCGCCAACAAAGCATCTAAAAAGTGCAATTCCAGAACCGCAGGAAACACAACACTTGACCAAGGTTTCTATAATGAGTCTTTATATTTGTCTATGGTGACTATGGTCTCATCAAAAGAAGGTAGAAATAGTACCACGCACAAGCACGGGGGTCCTGGCATCACGATTCTTAGTTTCAAATCCTGGCTTTGCCACTTACTGACTCTGGGCCTTGGCCAAGTTACTGAAACTTTCTCTATCTCAGTTTTCTCATCTGTAAAATGGAATTAATAATCAAATTAAATGAAATATTAGCATGGTGTGTTGCACATATGTTTTTAATATTAAATTGTGCAGCAAAACATAACAATATTTGCACTTAAAAATAATGCTCTTTGAGGAAAATGAATAGGAGTAGTTTTAGATTATCTTTAAAGCCACAGTTCTCATGATCTAAGGAAGCATTGCATACCAGGAGGCTAGGTGTAGGATAAAACATGAACGGAGCAAAATATATTTGTCAGCTGTCTCTATAGTTCTCTAGAAGCAGCCGTATGATACATTATTCTGGATTCCAAAATGCTCTGAAAACCAAAATTTTCATAAGTTTTCAACAAAAACTCATCTGAAGGCAAAACCTAATCTGAATTGACATGAAACTATGTATGGTCTTCACTTATCCCACTTGGAGTGAATATTATTATGATTCACTGCAGTTGATTATGAGGTGCTACCCAGCCTCCAATAGAAATATCCCATAATAAGCAGTATATGCATCATATCATCTTCAAAATCTGAAAAAAATCTTAATTACAAACTATATCTGCCTCCAAGGATTTGGGATAAGGAATTTTGGACCTCTACTTTGTTTACATCCGATTGGCCAGAACTTATTCTTGGGTCCACTGCTAGCTACAAGGGCACCTGTGAAATGTAGCCTTTATTCCAAGCAGCCATGTGCCCATCAAAAATTTTATGATTATGGGATGCAGAAGATCAGATATTGGGTCTCAGCCAGTAGATCTGACACACTCACTTTTTTTCCCAAAGCTTCGTCCTAAAACCCCCTCAGAACCCTCTGGATAGAACCAGAATAAGTAGAAATTATTGACTGGGTATGGTGGCTCACACCTCTAATCCTAGCACTTTGGGAAGCCAAGGTGGGAGGATTACTTGAGCCCAAGAGTTTGAGGTTGTAGTGAGCTATGATGATACCACTGCTCCCACACCAGCAACAGAGCAAGACTCTGTCTCCAAAAAAAAAAAAAAATATATATATATATATATATAGGAATTGTCGCATTGGTCCTCTGTAAATGGCCTGGACTGGCTTCAAATGACTCAGTTCTAGCTTCAAAAGACCCAACATGGTTGGCAGCTCTTATTCCAATGGAGTGCTGTCTTGCCTTATCAGGCAAATCAATAGCATTTCATAATTCTTCTTTCTGCAGAACCACCTCAATTTCACAGATGTCTCCTAGTCTTTTAATAAATTCCAGACTAGACCTTTCATTCCAACTGGCCAGGGTCTCTATGAGTTGGGACCCTTATGTTGACTAATTGTCAATGTCCCTTCAACTTTTCCTGGCAGGAGAGGTAGAACATCCTCATGAGAATGTCTAAGAAACAGCTTCTAAAAAGGAATATCCAGATTCAAACATTGTCTGTTTGAATTCCTACAATTCCATCAAACACAAATTCAACTTCTTTCAAAAAAATAATTCAAATTCAACAAATTCAGCTCTGGCATAGAGATAGCATTGTGTTCTCGGAACCATGAAGAATAAAAAATGAGTGTTTTTCTCTCCTTATTGCAATTGGACACAAAAGGAGGAATTTGGGGTGAGTGCTGAAAGAAGGAAAACAATTTACAATTAGATTTTGTTTCCAACTCAGAGGCTAGAGAAATTCAGGCTATGGAACATATTTTAAGAAAATGGGGGGGGGGGGTGCTGCTGGTATTATTAGAACTCAAATGGCCAGTTCTGAAGCCTAATTCCTAGTCATTGGCAGAATCTAATTTTTTCTCAAAATAAAAATGACATGCAAGATGAGCAAGAAAGAGACACAGACAATAAAAAAACAAGACTCAGCCTCTGGCGTGGATGCAGCAAACTGTAAATAGATCAATGTTTTATAGTTGTATGAGAGTTGCCAAGTTGGCCTCTGGAATCCTACTTCATTTTCTGCCTTCCTTGTTGATTCTTACAAGAATGTGCTTTTTGAATGTCCAATAGTTAATTCATCAAACAGGGATGCCAAACTTAAAGTATTCCATGAGTTCTTTTTTAACTTTTTAAATGCAGTTTGTGCAACTGTTCCAAGTAGGTTTAAATAGATAAGTATTCTGAGGAGTGTCGATTTTATTCAGCTTAAAAGCTAAGTGTAACATAAATGGAAAAATAGACTGTACCTTGTGCATTTTCATACATTTTAATGGCCAGTTTCTATTGATTGCTGTGCTCTTTTTGCAAGTAAAGGAAAAAATCACACATCACATTGTATATTTCCTCACAATGGAAAGTTATTTTGATCACACCTTACAAATGATCCATATTGATATTAAGTTTACAGTATTGGGAGGAGGAGGAAAGAGTGAACTTAATTTGAATTTAGAAAGTCTCTAAATGATAATTGAATCACAAGTCTGGATTATAATTCTAGGAGCAGCACTTGACTTGGTCAAAAATCACTGTTATGAAGAGATGCAATTTTTACACAGTACTTCACATTGATTAAGTAATGTGTGAAAATGAAAAAAAAAAGTATTTGAATCTTAATCACAGTCATTTGCATGAAATAAAAGTCTGTGTCAAGGGAATGCACATTATAATAACTCCTGGGTGTTTTGGTTGCATCAGTGAGCAAAGAAGTTGTATGCATTTTTTTTCACGCTGATATACAAGAATTCCTTTTATATTTACTGTATCTTTGATTTGTACGAAAATTCAGCAATATAGGATTTTGGCTGGTGAGAGACGACAACTGATTAACTACCTTAACAATGGCTGTAATTAAAACAGATGTTTGATAATGCATGCGCCCGAATTAAACTGGAAACATTCAAAGAGAGAAAAGAGAAATAGGAATTTGATATGAACCTCATTCTCAGTAAGGCTCTCCATTAGACGAAAAGGTAATACATGAGGGAATGAACTTCAGAACAATTCTGCCAGTCTCTTTTTTTTCCCTCCCTATTACTATATGACTGGAATACTTGAAATATAGAAAACTGAGCTTTTCGTTCATGGGCCCCACCCCCAAATCATATCTAGAGCTGATCTGTCCATCTACAGATGCTATTTCTCTGCGGGAGCAGTTTAGTACCTTCAGCTCAATCTCTCTGCTGAAAATCCTCAAAGTCCAAAGTGCCTTCCAACTCTGGAGCTAGAGTAGACCCTCTCCTGCCTCCTTCAGCCTCCCCCAACCCCGTAATTGAAATCACCTTTTTTTTTTTTTGAAATCACCTTTTAAAAACCTGAAATCTCCTACTTGGGTTGATATGCCTTCCCTATGATGTTGAGCTAATCCTTTTTTTAAATTATTATTTTGATTATCTGCTTCTAGTTTGAGGCCAACATTATCTGGGAATAGACACTATTTAGGTCTCTGAAGTTTTTCAGCTTCTCTGTTTTGTGGGGGAGGAGGAGAAAATCCTAACTAAAATAAGAGTTTTGATTCCTAAAGAAGTTGCAAATGCCAAAAGACAGTAACACCAATCTTCAAAATACATAAGTCTAATTGTTCAACCTAGATCAGAAGAAAGTTGCTGGAAAAATTTCTGCCAGATATGGACTGTGCTAAGCGACAAATGCGGAGAAGAGATAGGATGGTAATGGATACAACAGTGCCTTTCATAAGAACTGAATAACAGTAAAAATAACACTTACAATAAGAATAATGATAAAGACATGTATATTTCACTAACTAAAACTGAGTAAAGCAATACAAAAACGGTTAAAAAAAAAAAAAAGGACTACCATTTCAGTAACAGCAGAAAACAGTTGTGAGTGCAGTCTCTCCTTTAAGGGAGAAACAAACACTATGAGAAGATTATGGCATCCATACAGTTGAAAATGAAATGTGTTGAGGCTAGTGCCTTGAAGTTATTACCTATTCCAATATTAGCAATGCTCCACAATGCAAGCTTTCCTTCCTGCTCTGACACTGGCATTCCTTCAAGCTCAGAATTGAGGAGTTTGCTTTCTTTACTTTTGTGTCCCAGTAGATCTCAGACACTTCATAATATCTACTGAAAGAAACAACTCCTCTTTCTAATCTTGCAAAATCTACTTCTTCCTTTTAGAAAAACACACCTTGTGGGATGCACACCTTCCTTCGCAAAACCTCTTTCACCAGCCTTGCCAGGCCCTCGCACATGCAAAGGTAATATTCCTCCCCTTCCCCTCTCCAGAGTCTTCCCCTTCTCCAAGCCTAATTTGGATTCTTTCTCTTGCAAGGTTTCTATGATCTCTCCCGGCCACGGTAGTTTCTTCCCTCTCTGCACTCCTATTGCATCCCTGGGCAATACTCCCTGGCACAGCATGTCCTTGTTCTTTATGTTAGTTTGTAGATCTCCTCACTCCCTAGTTGTAAGCTCCAGGGATATAGGAATGATATCCTACCTTCCCTTCTTTCTTCCCATCTTCCTCCCATCTTTCCTTCAACCAGTATGTGTCTAGGACCTACTCTGTGACAATTAGAGCACTTTCTAGATTTCTCGTACAGCATTTGGCAGCATGGTACCATGTAGTATAGCAGGCGTGAAATACACATGGATATTATTTGAAGGAGTTTACTAAGCAGCTCTCTATCACCCTGGATGATTTGCCTTTACTCATCTGCTCTTTCCTCCCAACTATGTTTAACCCATTCTTTTTTACAAAAAGATCAAATCCTTAGTACCACCAACCACGCCCACTCTGTTCTTTCTGAGAGAGGGAAGCCAACAGATTTATGCCAGAGCAGCCAAAGCCTGTTTGTGAAACTTCGGCTGTTTGTGAACAGCCAAAGCCTGTTCCCAGTTCTGCCCGACTTCAAGCGTACTATTACTCAAGTCCCTTAACTTCCTTGTGCTACCACATCCCCTTTTGTAAAATAAAGATAATAATATATGCCATGCCACCCTCGACACTCCCTAGGGTGAGGGTTAATAAGATAATGGCTGTAAAACACTTTAAGCTCATCCAAAGAAAGGTGCCACAGTGTATAAAAATGTAAAGAGTTATTATGTAACTAATCAGATCCAAAATACAGGTTGCAAATGGACCTGCGGAGTGTTGAAACAAAGCCTCAGGAGAGAGGCTAATGCTTGACTTGCGCTGCAGGACCAGGCAGCATTTCCAGAACTTTCTCTTATATGAACAAATTTCTGAAAACACATTTCAAATCTATGTTTTAAAGGGAGGGGTGGGAGTTTATGCCTGCAGAACAAAGAGGAACTACTATATAGCTACAATTCAGGTCCCTGCTGTTTGTTCCCCTTTGAGGAGGTACCACCTTTGAACTTACATGCAAACCATAAGGAAGCAAACTGTTTCTAGCCTGAAAGATCCTGTCTCCCTAGGCTTGAACTCTGTACAGCCTGGAGCACCTTCTAGCCTGGAAGTTCTGTGAGGGCAGGAACTGATTTGTTATTCACAATTACATGGCCATCGGGGCAAATAAAGCCTGGGACATTGTAGGGTAGAACTCAGTAAATATTTTATTCATTTTTATTACATGAATGAGTCTGGCTTTCTAGCTCCTGGATAGACAAATGGGGCTAAAATGTGGGCACCAGCAGACCCACTAGGCTGCCTGTGCAACAGCCACATTCCAAGGGCATTGGCACGAGCTGCTCAAGCCCACAGGGCTAGAAGGGTGCAGGAGCAAAGATTATTTTAATCTCACATTCTGCTGGAATGTCCAACTTTGGACATGCGAGGTATAAATAGGAAACACGCGAGGACCTTGAGCATAGAGTTAATGTGTGGAGTTAGATATTATTGATCCTCCAATATTCTTTTCAAAAATTGGGTCACGAATGCTACCAAAGGAATCTGGTCAGCCTAAAAACATGTAGAGTTAGAGAAAAGGAATAGGATTCTGACTAATCTTTCTTCTCCAGCAAGATTAAAAGGTATTATCATATATTGGATAAACTGGATTGGCTATGACTGAGGCCACGTTGCAAGAACAGAGGGACTCCTAAGAGGAAACTCGCCACAGGAGAGGAGTTAGGGTCGCGGTTATCAGGCTCAACCCCAGGGCTTGGATCATTAAGTTGTCCTGATTTCAGACACATTATGCAGTGGATGCTAGAAACTAACCCTAACAGCTCTGTGCATGTACCTTGGGAAAAAATCTGGATGCTTATGAATACAAAAAACTGGCACACTAAACAGTGACTTGGAATCCAGGAAGCCTTAACGGAGGGTAATATCTTAGTCCTTTCAGGCTGCTATAACAAAATACCCTAGACTGGGTGGCTTTTAAACAACAGAAATTTATTTCTCACAGTTCTGGAGGTGGGAAGTTCAAGATCAAGGCAGCAGCAGATTTGATATCTAGTGAATTCCTGCTGTTTGGTTTCAGTCTCTTTGCTGGGTCCTCACGTGGCAGAAGGCACAAGGGAATGCTCTGGGCCTCTTTTATAATAAGGGCACTAATCCCATTCATGAGGGCTTCACCCTCATGACCTAATCACCTCCCAAAGGCCCATCTACAAATACCATCACATTGGAGATTAGGCTTTAACATATGAATTTTGGGACAGCAAAACATTCAGTCTATGGCAGGAAACAAGGAGAAAAGGAACATCTTCCCTACCAAGGGATAAGACTGCTTGGCCTCTGTGAGTCAGAGGAGGCCTATGTAGGAGTCACAAGTATGGAAAGAATAAGAGTGGAGGCCAGCACAGATCTGGAGGACAATCCCATCCATAATTACACGTGTGGCAAAATAAAGCCCATTTGGACACATTTTTTAAAAAATGAAAGAAAGATTGAAGGGAGGGAGGGAGGGAAAAAAGAAGGAAGGGAGGAAGAAAGGAAGGAATGAAGGAAGGAAGGAAGAGAAAGAAAGATTTGGCTTCAAAAAAACTGAAAGAAATGGTTATGCTATAATTTGATTTGTTTGACCCCTCCAAATCTCAGGTTGAAATTTGATCCCTAATGTTGGAGATGGGGCCTAGTGGGAGGTGTTTGGGTCCTGGGGGTGGATCCCTTATGGATGTCTTGGTGCCATCCTGGGGGGAAGGGGCAATAATGAGTGAGTTCTCACTTGATTAGATCCCTTGAGAACTGATTGTTAAAAAGAGTCTGGCTACTCCCCTCCCTCTCTTGCCTCCTCTCTTGCATGTGATCTCTACACACACCACCTCTCCTTCACCTTCTTCCATGAGTGGAAGCAGTCTGAAGCCCTTGCCAGACCCAGATGCCAGCACCATGCTTCTTTTATAGCCTGCAGAACCATAAGCCAAATAAACATCTTTTCTCTGTAATTTCCCAGCCTCAGGTATTCCTTTAAAGTGACACAAGTAAACTAAAACAAGGTCTTTATATAAAAGTGACTGTCTGGTTCACCTGGTAGTAGGGAGCAAAGTCCAAGTACAGATTACAAACAAAAATGGGGCCAGGCGTGGGGGCTCATGCCTATAGTCTAGCACTCTGGGAAGCTGAGTCAGGAGGATCCCTTGAGGTCAGGAGTTCAAGACCAACCTGAGCAAGAACAAGATCCCGTCTCTACTAGAAATAGGAAAATTAGCTGGGTATCGTGGCTCATGCCTGTAGTCCCAGCTACTCAGGAAGCTGAGGTTGCAGTGAGCTATGATGACGCCACAGCACTCTAGCTGGGGAAACAGAGCAAGACTATGTCTCAATAAATAAATAAATATGGGTATTTCCCCAATTTAGCAAAAAGACTTCACCTGTAATTCCAGATTGTCAACAAAAAAACTCAAAGCACATGTATAGAAGAGAGAGTGAGAGAGAAGAAAGAGTTTTCCTACTTCAGCTGTTCAGGTCCCCATGCCTCCTTATCACTCCCTATGAGTAGTTGGAAAAGAAGTAACAAAAAGCACCAAGATTTTACATGCAAACACTAAGTTAATTTTGCTAGGGAGAAGTCAAATAAAGAATAGGTAAATAGAAAGGAAAATAAAAAATAATACACCCAGGCAATTTGGGGGCAAATTATAGGCCAGAAAATAAAACATCTCTGAGTTAAAGGGAGGAAAAAAAATTATCTGACCTATGCAGTGATGATTATACAGAAAGGAAGGAAGAAAGGAAGGAAAAAAAGAGAGAAGGATGGATGAACTACTAAAAACATATAAAGAAGACACACATTTGAAAGAGCAATAAGAAGCAGGAGAAAATTAGATAAAATAAATGGCCCATATTTTAATATAATTAAAGAGAACATGGGATCTGCTAAAAGTGATATCAAAGATAAGAGGTAAGAACAATGAAATTTAAAGGAAGCTAGCAGAGGTAAAGGAGAAAATAATTTCATCACAGAAATAATAAATGATTCAGAAACATCAAGAATCAAAAGACTCTGCAGAAGACTAAGTTTGTGATCTGGTTGACAGACTTGAGAATATCACACAGAAAAAAGAGGAAACTCAAAAAAATAAAAAATTATTCCAGAGAAGTTAGTCTATATAGAAGGTAGCCAGCCTGGTTATAAAATACAGATGATTGTTCTCCTTGAAGTAGAGAAAAGAACAGATATTCAAAGATACAGTAGACAAAAATTTTCTGAAATCACAGAAAAGCTGAATCTTTAGATTAATATAATTAAAATATCATAATTAATCCAGAACATATTTCCTGCTGAACTCACTAAACTTCAAAGACAGAAAAAGAATCATTCTACTATCCTGGCAGATGAAGCAAATCAAAGGAGGGAAACACAAAGCTGGTCTCAGACGATTCTATAGCAACATTTAAGGCCAATGATTGAAGAATTTTGAGAGGAAAGTCATGTGGCCAGACAAGTTGCTATACAACATGTAAAGTAACAACAAAATTCTCAAATATATAAAGACTCAAGAGACATGCTATCTACAATTTAGTCCTGAAAAACTGCTTTGATGACAAAATCTATTCAATCAAAAATTAAGTCAAAATAAACTTCAAGATGGAGAAGATTTGTCATATAAGAACTCCTTATATGTCCTAAATAAATGTCAATATACCAAATTAATTTTAAATAATGCTACACCTACATAATTATAAAATATAAATTAAATCCTAAAAATCTCAAAATAAAAGCTAAATAATATTTTTAAATAATATAACGAACTCAGTGTCCCAGAGCTATTTTAAAAAAACAAAAACAGAAGCTAGAAAGAGAAGCTAAAAAGATGTAAAGTGAGTAAATTTCCTAATCTTCAACAATGACTTAATAGAAATTTTAATTTTTAAAATTGGTAATTGAGAAATATAGATTAATGTATGTAATTTAAAGTATTAAGAGACTTTACCATATAAATAGGTTAGAGAATTAAAACCACATGATAAACTCAATACTTGCAAAAAAAAATCTTGACTTTTTAAAACATCTCAATATTGTGGTAATAGAACAAAACTTTTTAAGCCATATTTTAAAAACATATCTTATATATATCTTGTGTATCACAAACTAACAGCCAGCACAACACTTAATGGTGAAAAACTAGAAGTAGTCTCATTAAAGTCAGGAACAAAACAAGGGTACTTGTTATCACCAGAATTATTTAATGATTGTTCTTGAAGTGCTCACCAATGTAATTAGATGAGAGAATGAGATAAGAAGCATAAATATTAGATAGGAAGAGACAGAAGTATCATTATTTGCAGATTATAAAGATTTTAGTTTTAAAAAACCCAAGTGAATCACTGAAAAACTATTAGAAACATAAAAGAATTCAGTACATTATCTGTTTAAAATAAAAGTATAGAGAAGTAATAACTCTCTTACTTGCCTACAATAACTAGTTACAAATTTTAACAGATAGTTTCCCATTTCACAAAAGAAAAAAAAAGAAATTTTCTGCTTTATATTAAGAAAATTGAAAACCCCACAGAAGGATATTGACAAGTGTGGAAAGAAAAATGATATTTTTCGGCATGTATTTTTTTTATTTCAGCATATTATGGGGTACAAATGTTTAGGTTATGTACATTGCCCTCCTTCCCCCCAGGATTCAGAGCTTCAAGCGTGTCCATCCCCCAGACTGTGCACATCGCACTCATTATGTATGTATATACCCATCCCCTCCCCCCTCTTCCCATATGTCCAACACCTGATAGATGTTATTCGTATATGTCCACTTAGGTGTTGATCCGTTAATACCAATTTGCTGGTGAGTACATGTGGTGTTTATTTTTCCATTTCTTGGGATACTTCACTCAGTAGAATGCATTCCAGCTCTATCCAGGAAAATACAAGAGGTGCCATATCACCATTGTTTCTTATAGCTGAATAGTGCTCCATGGTATACATATACGACATTTTATTAATCCACTCACGTATTGATGGGCACTTAAGTTGTTTCCACATCTTTGCAGTTGTGAATTGTGCTGCTATAAACATTCGAGTGCAGAGGTCTTTTTTTAGAGAGTGTCTTTTGTTCTTTTGGGTAGATGCCTAGTAATGGGATTGCTGGATCAAATGATAGATCTACTTGTATCACTTTAAGGTATCTCCATATTGCTTTCCACAGAGGTTGAACTAGTTTGCAGTCCTACCAGCAATGTAGGAGTGTTCCTATCTCTCCGTATCCATGCCAACATTTATTGTTTTGGGACTTTTTAATTAAAGGCCATTCTCACTGGAGATAAGTGATATCTCATTGTGGTTTTTTTTCCATTTTTTTCTATTTCAGCATATTATCGGGGTACAAATGTTAAGGTTATGTGTATTTCTCATGCCCCCCTCTCCCCTCGAGTCAGAGCTTCAAGCGTGACCATCCCCCAGACGTTGCACATCTCACTCATTACGTTCGTATATACCCATCCCCTCCCCCACTCCCACCCCAACACCCGATAAATGTTATTTGTATATGTCCACTTAGGTGTTGATCTGTTAATACCAATTTGCTGGTGAGTATATGTGGTGCTTGTTTTTCCATTCTTGAGATACTTCACTTATTAGAATGGGTTTCAGCTCTATCCCAACAAAATACAAGAGGTGCTATATCATCATTGTTTCTTAAAGCTGAATAGTACTCTATGGTATACATATACTACATTTTATTAATCCACTCATGTATTGATGGGCACCTGGGTTGTTTCCACAACTTTGCGATTGTGAACTGAGTTGCTATAAACATTCGAGTGCAGGTGTCCCATTTGTAGAGTGTCATTTGATCTTTTAGGTAGATGCCCAGTAGTGGAATTGCTGGATCAAATGGTAGATCTACTTGTATTGCTTTAAGGTATCTCCATATTGCTTTCCACAGAGGCTGAACCAGTTTGCAGTCCCACCAGTGGTATAGGAGTGTTCCTATCTCTCCGCATCCATGCCAACATTTATTGTTTGGGGACTTTTTGATAGAGGCCATTCTTACTGGAGATAAGTAATATCTCATTGTCACTTTGATTTGCATTTCCCTGATGATTAGAGATGTTGAGCATTTTTTCATATGTTTGTTACCCATTATTCTGTCTTCTTTTTGCCCAAATCAGTAAAGGATGCAGCAACAACAAAGAAAACTACAGACCAATATCCCTTATGAATATAGATGCAAAAATTCTCAACAAAATCCTAGCCAACTGAATCTGCTTGTCAAGAAAATAATCCATCACAACCAAGTGGGCTTCATCCCAGGGATGCAGGGAAGGTTCAACATATGCAAATCTATAAATGTAATTCACCATATAAACAGAAGCAAAAAACAAAGACCATATGATCCTCTCAACAGATGCAGAAAAAGCATTTGACAAAAGTCAACACCCTTTTATGATAAGAACGCTCAACAAAATAGGCATAGACGGGGCTTACCTAAAAATAATACAAGCCATATATGACAAACCCACAGCCAATATCATACTGAATGGGGAAAAATTGAAAGCATTCTCACTTAGAACTGGAACAAGACAAGGTTGCCCACCTATCTCCACTTCTATTCAACATAGTGCTGGAAGTCCTTGCTACAGCAATCAGACAAGAGAGCGGAATTAAGGGTGTCCAAATGAGAGCAGAAGAGATCAAACTCTCACTCTTTGCTGATGATATGATATTATACCTAGAAAACCCCAAGGATTCAACCAAGAGATTCCTTGAACTGATAAATGAATTTGGTAAAGTCTAAGAATACAAAATCAATGCACAGAAATCAGAGGCATTCATATACGCCAACAACAGTACAAGTGAGAATCAAATCAAAGACTCAATTCCCTTCAAAATAGCAACAAAGAAAATAAAGTACCTAGGAATATATTTAACTAAGGAGGTAAAAAGACCTCTACAGGGAGAACTATGAAACACTGAAGAAGGAAATAGCAAAGGATGTAAACAGGTGGAAGAATATACCATGCTCATGGGTCGGCAGAATCAACATTGTTAAAATGTCTATACTACCCCAAAGTGACCTACAGAGCCAGTGCAATTCCTATTAAAATACCACCATCATTTTTCACAGATATAGAAAAAATAGTTTTAAGCTTCGTATGGAACCAGAGAAGACCCCGTATAGCAAAATCAATCCTAGGCAGTAAAAACAAAATAGGAGGTATAAATTTACCAGATTTGAAACTATACTACAAGGCTATAGTAATTAAAACACGGTTCGTATCCGAGTCATGGCACCAAAAAAAATAAATAAATAAAACAGCTTGGGTCTGGCACAAGAACAAGGACATTGGCCAGTGGAACAGAACAGAGAACCCAGATATAAACCCATCCTCATATAGCCAACTAATCTTTGGCAAAGCAGACAAAAACATACACTGGGGAAAAGAATCTTTATTCAATAAACGGTGCTGGAAAAACTGGATAGCCACATGTAGAAGACTGAAATAGGACCCACACCTTTCACTTCTCACAAAAATCAACTTATGTTAGGTAACAGACTTGAACATTAGGTGTGAAACTATTAGAATTCTAGAGGCGGAAAACGTTGGAAATACTCTTCTAGACATTGGCCTAGGCAAAGAATTTATGAAGAAGACCCCAAAGGCAATCACAGCAGCAACAAAAATAAATAAATGGGACCTGATCAAATTAAAAAGCCTCTGCATAGCCAAAGAAACTGTCAAGAGAGCAAACAGACAACCCACAGAATGGGAGAAAATTTTTGCAAGCTACACATCCGATAAAGGGCTGATAACTAGAATCTATTTAGAACTCAGGAAAATCAGCAAGGAAAAATCAAACAACCCTATCAAAAAGTGGGCAAAGGACATGAACAGAAAAGCAATATTTTTAAATGTCACTACAAACTAAACTATAAATATAACACAAAACCAAATTCCTAACAGGCCCTTTTTGAGAAACATAATAAAAATGATTATAAAGTTTATTTGTAGAATGAGCATGTGAGAATAACCAAAGCAGAGCTGAGAAATAAGAATGATTAGAAAATTAACTTTCCAATGAATTAATAATTTTATTTGTAATATGTTATAAATTTATAATATACAATTCATAAATTGATCATTTTACTTAATTTTAATGAGGAATTAAAAGAGCATGGTACTGCTCCAGCAAAAGACAAAAATAACAGAGCAGAAATTCAGAAATAGATCCAAATTTACAAGGAAATTCAATACATGAGAGAGGTGATCTCCCCCTGATAGGCAAAAAGATGAATCATTTAATGATTATATTGAGGCATCTGGCTCAGGCTAAATACATAGGGATTATTGTGATTGTTCTCTTTCCCTCACTACCATTCCCTCCATCTATCTGCAAATCCTGACTGCACCACCAAAACACACCCTGCATCTGGGCACTTTCTCTCCACCTCCATAACTCTCAGAATCCTCACCTGGTGCCTGGATTTCTGCAGCTTCCTAATGGGTCTTCTGGTTTCCCTCTGGCCTTCCAACAATATTCTCCACACAGTGGTCAGGTTGGTCTTTCAAAAACTTACATCAACTGATGCGCCTTCCTTTCTCAAGCCTTCCAGGAGCTTCTGATCACATTGGAGAAAAATCCCAACTACTTGCAAGTGCATAGACCACCCCCGCACCCTACATACCTGGCCCTGGCTAGCTCTCTGACCTCATCAGCCCACCTCTCTCTCACTCCACTCTAAACACATCAGTCTTCCATAAGCTCTTTGCCACCACAGATCCTTGCAATTTCTTTTCTTTCTACCAGGGTGCTTCTTATCCTAGACCTCAGATGGCTCACCTTTCATATCCTAAGTTTTCCCGCAAAGGTGTCCACTCCACAAAGAGGCCATGCCTTGCCATCCTATCTAACATACTGCCTTCTTTTGACCCTCTGCTTCATCTTCATTGCACTAGCCATCCCCTAAATTAGTCCTTCAGATAGCCTCGTTTATCATCGCTCTGTCCCACTAGATAGTGAGGTCCACGAGGGCAGGGACTTCATCTGTTTTGCTCACCATATAAGCCCAATGCATAGCTCAGTGCCTGGGACATGGTAAGTGCTTAATAAATATTTGTTGAACAAATGAATTGCGGTGGAAATAGAGAAGAGGCGGGTGGAGTCTAGAGTTACTGTGGAAGGAGAATTAACAGGATTCTGTGACTTATTCGATGGAGAAATGAAGGAAGTCTGAGAGAGTGAGGGTAATTCTATGCTTCTAGACCAGGTGATTGAAGAAATATCGCATCATTCCTATGTTGGGAAATTGAGGGCAAGAAGCTAGAATCATGGGGAATATGTAGAGTTCGTGGGTTCTGAGTTGCCTATGGGACATTCATAAGGAGATTTCCAAGGAGCCACAAGAAATACTGGTTCACAGTTCAGGAAACTAGAAATGGTTTAGAGTTCGTAATTTTTTTCAAAACATGTATTGAAATGGTTTAGAGTTCATCATTTTTTTAAAAACATGTATTGAAATTTTTTAAAGAGAAAAGAAGGAAAGAATTACCAAAAAAAAAAAACTCAAAAATTGGGTGAAGTTATCACCAAGAATATAATTCTTAAGCTACTATCACTATTTCACCGTAGTAGATAATTTTCACACAGTATCAAATTTTCTTCTACCATGGATAATTTAAATGGCCTACCATATGTAAGTGAGACTTATTCTTTTAACTTATGAATAGACCATGAAAACGTATCTCAATGAAGAGATGAGTCTATGTCAAAGGTCTGAACTCTAAATTTAATGATAAAGAACATAATTCAGTTATCGAGTGATCAAAGAGCATCTGTTGAATAAAGATATTTTTACTCTTTTGGTAGCAAACATAAGGTATCCACTGAGTACTACTCACTCCTCGATACTCATAATAGATGCAAACTGGAAATATGAGCCTTGTGCTTCATAGATCTGGCCATTCGGTAGAGGGAATGGGTTAAGATGTTATTTAGACAATTTTGCTTATTTATTCATTAGAGAAATGGCTAATTCCTTACCACTCTGATGGAGAGCATGATATGTGAGACACAATTGTAGAAAAACTGTCTGTACTTTCTGTAAACCTAAAATTGCTCTAAAGACAAAGTCTATTAAAATTTTTAAGAATAATGCTTTAATATTTATCCCCCAGTGTTGTCAAGGAAACCAAATAAAACGACATTCGTGAACGTGCCTGGCACCTAGAAATTACTCTCTAGTGTTCTGTCAGTCGAATGCCTGTGGCTTGGGCTGTCTCTTCTTTCTCCTCCCAAATCTCTTAAATGGTTTGCTTTCCTAGTTGTGCTCCAACCAAAACTCTTCATGTTCAGTATCTGGACATCACGATCAGTTTCCCCATACATCCAGCTGGTTCTCAAATGCACATGTGCTAGTTGTTGTTTTTTTCCCATTACACCATGGTCTCATGTTATGAATCTGCATGGCAGCTGCGGTGTGGAGGGTAGGAGCATAGATCAGGACTCCGCCTGCCTGTGTTACATCCCATCTCCACTGTTCTGTACAGCGTGGCTGTGGGCAAGGTGTTGAATCTCTCTCTGCTTCAGTTTCTTCATCTGTTCCTTGGGGGTGATACAAATAATACCTTCTTCATGCGTTCTCAAGATGATTAAACAAGATGACTCATGAACACTTAGAACAGGGACAAGCACAAAGTAAAAAGTAGTGTTATTTTCTTACACAAGCATTTACATATTGATGCTCTTTTCCTTTATGTCCATTGGTTCTCTCCAGGTGATTTTGCCCACAGTAATACCTGTGCCATTGGGAAAGGGATGTGTTATTCTATCCATGTCCTGGATAAACACTGACATTTTGTCAAGAGGACAGCAGAGAAGTCCACATGTGAGTTTTCCAGATCCATGTTAGACTGTTCTAATGACCAGATCCACACTTAGGATAAGATCATTGCCATCACCTCACCAGATCTGCATTTTCAGCATTTCATTAGGTAATGCATCACCCTTTTGGCTATTGGAAATGTGTTATATCTGTTGTCTCCTTTTCAGGAAAGAAGTAAATATCTTCTCTATGGAGAGTGAGATTGCTCCCCTCTGTCCCCCTCCCACCTTCACACCTTGTCCTCAGGCCCTGAGCTCTCTAGAATCCAATAGCACTGCCATCCTCAAAAAGGGAGCCACATGAGAAAACATGTGCTTCTTGTATTTACATTCAACGCGTCTAGATCAGCAGCTTCATCTGGGACTTAGACCCACAACGTTGGTGATGCAGAGAGCCAGATATTTAGTCACATCAAAGCAATTTGCTAATTGCAGATGCTTCCTCTCTGTTTAATGTTTCATGTGTAAGATTAGGTGGTTGATTTAACTGGTTCATAGTGCCTGTTTTATCTCATTAGCTATCTCTAAAGGAAATCAAATCATATTAAATATAGACAAAGGACATTAATTATCTGGAAAACACAATAGTATAACCTGTATATGAGTGTGAGCAGGATGGTTTTAGTCACTGTTAATTGCCTAGCATTTTAAGTATATGATAATTTGTATATACATACATGTTAACCTACAAGAGTGTCCCATATATGAATAATGCATCTGTGCATGTTAATTACAGTATTTGTACTCAACATGTAATTATTGATTAAATATATACATGTTTTATTTTAGCATAGATGGATAGATAACTGTTTGTAAGTTAAAGTTAGAGTTTTGGAGCTCCAGGTTATTCTCATGATGTTTTCCTCATCTCTTTTATCTTTTGTGCATTTTCAATGATAATTCTAGCAAAGCATGCATCTGCACCTTCCACGCTGCTCCAGCTATCTCGTGCTCCAGCTATGTTCCTGGCCAAAGCTTTCTTTTCATTGACTCTGTCTGACCTTCTATTTAGTGTTAAGTATGCAATTGAAACATTTATTTCAACCTGAGACAAAAGCAGCATTATCATATTTGGGAGAAAAAACAGCCATAAAATTTCAAGAGAAAAAAGAATGCCAAAAAATCTGTAATTTAATAATCCTTTGTGATAGTAGTATCCCAAAAAAATGTGTTCAGTATAGTAAACCAGGGTCTTGCATAAGTGTAGCCTATTCTAAGGGCTAGTGCTTGTATTACTTATACTGCCATGCCACCAGCACGTAGATATCCCGATAGCCAGTAAGGACCCCTTAGGGGATGTTTATCATGTCACTGAGCTCTGAATTCATAGAGCGTTACCAAGCACATCAGCCACTGAGGATTATCAAGGAAGGAATTCTTCATTTAAATGCTCCCCACTATTTTACAAGATAGATTATAGCAATCTTTATATTATATTAATTTTTGTTGTTTTTTTTTTTTAGTATCTGACAATACATGCAGACGATTACAAACCAGAGCACTGTAAGACACCATTTTCCCTCTAAGTCTCCCATTCCCATCTCCAAAGCAGTGAGTTATTTATACAAACCCTCAGAATGTGATGTTCAAGCCTGAAAACTTGCATGTAGATTCGAGGGGATCACTTGTGGTTCCCAGCCTTTATCTTAGCAACGGGCTCACAACTATGTGGGCACTGGCAATGGCCTGGTCCAATTGGACAGACCTTCTCTCCTTTGCTTCGTGTTCTTGCCACAAGGATGAAGGCAGATTGCACAGACATTGATATTTTAAATCAGTTTCTTAATAAGTAGGAGAAATTAGTATAAGAGACCAGTATAAGTATATTCTCAGTGCTTATATCTTACAATAATTTTTTTCATCCAACTAAACATAGTTCACTCTCAGAGATCAGTGTGCCTCAGAAGCCACTGCTTGGTGAGGCGAGATGCTGATGTCTAGATAGTTTAAGGCAGTATAATGTAATGATGCACCAACCCATTTCATTAGAGAACATACTGAAGTAAAAAATTATAGCCACTAAATAATTTGTTCAATCAGAAAAGATCTACTCCCCCGAGTACAGAGGGAATGGCTACACTACAAAGTTGTCTTTTCAATGGAGTTCTACTTTCCACCTAAGGGGCAGCGCATTCGTCCCACGAACACCCTCCGTGCCAAGCAATCACAGCATCATTAATCACCTTTTGCTCAGGCCCCCTAAACTGCAACTATTCCAGTTGCGCCATACCTGGGAGAGCAGACTCTGAACCTCTTTTTAAGAGCGAAATAGTTTCTTCCATCCATCATAGCTACAAAACTCTCCCAGCCATTTTCTGCGCCACGATTTTTCTCATTTTGCTTCCTTTGTGTTCCATTCAATGTTTTCCTGCACTGAGACAACAATCTTTTACATGTCTTTCTTCTTCTGCCTGCATCAAAGTTAGGACTTTGTTAGGGATGCTTTGCTATAGGCATCTGCTACCTCTTTTTCTTAGGGGCTAAGGAGGAGGCTGCTGTGTGGCTGAAAAAGACTCTCATTCAGTTTGGAATTGCCTCCCTTTGCTTTCCTGTCACACTGTCAAGCTCAATCAGAACGCAATGAAAGTGATACAGAGGCGAGGCTTTGCTGGCGAGACTTAGAACAAAGACAGCTCCATAGCCTAGTACAGATTTCACATCCAATTTAACTCTTTGGAAAAGGATTTCAGGAAATACATAGTCAAGAGTTGAAAAAATGGAGTTGGGTCTACTATAAAGGCTAAAAGTATTATCCTGGCTTAGATAAGCTACAAAGATAGGTTGATACTATTTTCTAGCATAAACCACATTAGCTGGCATTACACATTGAGCTTTCTTTACTCGTTAAGTTGCAAGGAGATTTGAGAGGAATTTAGCAGCTACATAAAATGACTCTTTCATGATTCTAGCTTTACCAGTCATTTTAGTTGTACAAGGTGCATGAATAGCAAGGACCTAAATCATGTTGTTTAACAAATCTGGTATTAGAGGGTTAGTCTCAGTTTACTTATTAAGAATTTAGTTGAGTAAAGGATTTTAGGACTCAGTTCTTTGTGTAGATGACAATGAACAGGCCAATACTTGTATTTTGGGGGGAAAACATACGTCTGCTACACATGTTTTGAACTGTGCTGTTGGGTCCATAACTAATGTTTTGCATTTAATATATTTTTCCATGGGAGCTAACGGTAAAGAAGAAACTTCATTGAGAAGGACATAGGTCAATGGTGACTTCAGTGGCCTCTTCCATTACTTCCTTTCTGAAGTCTAGTTTCCACTTGTTCTTTATCTTACAAGAGGCATGGTTTAATTCTCTGAATTTTTCAAACTTAGGTCAGGACAAAGTTGGTTTAATTCTCTGAATTTTTCAAACTTAGGTCATGATTAGTGATTCCATTTTGGAGAATGGTGGCCCTCATTTTCCCTTGATGGATTTGAAGCCTACTGAAAACTGGTTCACACAAAGCACAGAATCTTAAGCATTCTATACAGCAGCATTAACACTAGTGTAATAATTAGGACAACAACCTCATGCAGTTTAAATTAGCTGTTTTTATAAACTATTCTTTAAAATTGCTATGGTCATGGATAACATTGTCAAAATGCCAATGTTTGCTATGTAGGCAACAATAGATATTTTTTTCATGTTATGTACTTCATCTTATTGAAAATAGAAAACGTTTAAGTAACTTTATATACAATTATATGCATAATTTTATATATACTCAGTGAGTGAGAGAAGGGGAACGAGAGAGGAAAAGAAAGAGAGAGAGGGACTGAAGTTAGTTTACATACACGATTGTGTTTAAGAGGAGTACATTTCAAATAACTGGTACCATATCATCATATTAAAGATATCTCTTTGGAAAATTTTCCATGAACAAGAGATGATTAGAAGCAAGCATGTGATAGACACCAACATTTCATCTCTGCATGCAATTATGGCACAAATTAGAAATGCTATTATGTTGGTGCTCCATAATTAAGTAAGCAATTAAAAACAAAAACAGTTCATTAACAAATTGTCATAGCTATGCCGACAAGTGCCCAGTGAGGTCATGGTCACGGCAATTGCACGAGATGATGACTAAGTCTTCCCAAGAGCAAAAATTCCAACCAACAGCAATGGTTCCATTTCTAATTTGTGTGTTATATAAATAGCAGTTTGGGGTGGAAAAACTGAAATGAGCATTGCAGGCAAATGTGGGAAGGAGGAGAGCTCTTTATGGTAAGTTACTGATGCCATTTGTTAGAGTACAGTTGGATGCCAAAATGAAATGTTAGTTTTATTCAAAAATGAAAATAAAATCTCCCTTGATACTTAATATAGCTGTGCAATTTTCTTATTAGTCTTTGGCCAGTTGGCTCATTCAGTCTCTTTGGCTTTTAGAAACTTATGCCTTTATCTTAATGAAGATGGTGACTAGAAATTAGCAGTTACTAGTAGTAGCTATAAGATCCAGCTATTTGCATGAATTTTTCTAATAGCCTTCGGTTCCTATGTATTTTCATTTTTTGAAAATGTTTCCCATTATTTCTGGAGAAGCCATATAGTGTCACACAAAAAAGTTATATCAACAATGAGCACGTCTGATAAATAAAATGAAAAAGAGTGAAATGGTTAATCCCTGTACTAATTATTTGTCCCATTTTTGTTAATACAAATTAAATGTTTCACTTGGTTAATGACAAGTTTGATCAAACAGTTCATAAACTGATGGATTGACTTTGAAATGAATTCAGGGGAAAAAAACGACATGATGTGGAGCTGGCAAGGGGCCGCCTCTAGTGGGAACAGATGCCCAACAAATTTGGCGAGTAGTTTTGTTCTCTTCTATCTGTTGCAGTTCACAATCCTAATGAATGTTATGTTTAAATAACATGAATAAAGATAAAGTGAAAATGAATTCAACTCCAGTTTGAGCAGCAGAATAAAAATGAGCAAACTGTATTATCTTCTGCCACCTAATCTGGGTTGAATTTCCTCTGTATCTTTTTTGTTTGTTGAAGAATCCTTTTCTTGAGTCTCCTTGGCCATTGACAAGGTCTTTTGAGATGAATATGAAAAGATAGATTTAAAGGTTAAGGCCAGGGTCAGATGGTTGCAGATGTTTTGTGAGAGATTGTTTGGTTCAGTTTGTGGTACTTCTCCTGACTAAGGTATTTCAAACAGGCAGACTCATGGCCAGCAACTGTCAATGAATGTTGTTTGTCTCACAATTGATCCATGCAAACACAAACACGGAGTAGAAGGAGTGTTTGTTTTTTCTTAGGCGGATAATTTTCCCCCAGCCCAAAGACTTTGTCTAAAACCAAAGAAGATGCTGTTTTTATTTCTAGAAAGTAGGATATTTTAGGTTTGGCTCTTCACATGATCATCTGAGACCATTTTTCAAGGAACAAATAATGCCACCACATGACAGAAGTTGATTAGACTGCAAAAGGTTGCAAAATTTTTGGAGAGGAAGTAAAAGGAAGTACAGCTTGGACATCAAAATTAAATAAATAAATAAATAAATAATAAATGAACTAATCTCTTATCTCCTGACTTCAAATTCTAATAACAGATAGTGTGGAAATAAAGGGACAAGAATTTATTGAGGTCACACTGGTTGCTATTGTGATATTTCATTATTTGATAAATTTAGATCAAACCATTTCTTCCCACAAAGAGGTTAGAATACACAAATGTGTATATATGTATGAAATGTGTATGTATACACAATACATATGATGTGTGTATCTATTAAGAAGTTATGTCTATATACATTACATATACATTATATATATACATATATAGGTGTGTATATATATTATTATATATAATTTATATACACACACACAGAGATCCTCTTAATAGTCAGATAGAATTGGATAAATGATATTTTCTCCAGCAACGTCTTAAGGGTTTTCATTTTAAGAATTTTTATTTACCATCTATACAGGTTTATAAACATGATTAAAACATTTCCATGGGCCATTTGCCATCCCTGCCCTTGAGTGTTTTAGCATTTAGAAATGAGCATTGAGATCCTATAGTTAATGGACTATGACCAATGGGATGATTCCTTTCTACAACATTCAGTTTAGAACTCACAAGGTAAGGATGCTTCCTTTCTCAAATCTTATAAAGACAGCTTTTAATTAAAGTATATTTACGAACATTCTATGTAAAATGTCTAGCGTGTTGAAAAATACAAGAGACTGAATTTTTCAGCCAACACACTGGTGGAAAGCTTTCAGAGCTTTGACTTCCCTATCATCTATTTAATATCAGTCCCTCTTTTATTTACATTCTTCTGAATTTTAGGCTGCATAATGCTACCAGGAAGAGTGTGTTTATTCTTCTGACATGATTCTTTGTGAAATAAGTGCTTGATAAGGATTATGTTTTAAAAGACCAAAAACCCCTCAAGTGATGACCCTCTCAAACTTCTCGTAGAGGACAGATAGGGATCCTCATCATCACTGGAGGCAAATCTAGAATTTTCCAATGTTTGAAACACTTGCATGCTGCATAATTTAATCAAGTTTTTTTTTTTTTGCTAAGATGAAAAATTAGGTTTTTTTATCTTCCTGAGGTCTGTTGCCTGTTGTTCTTTTGAACATTCAGTCACATTTCAGAAGACATAATGAATTTTATTGGTCATTCCTGTATGTTTGAATCACTTGAGAATGATATACATTTATAAAAATTATACACAAAATCATTCTTGTCCTCCTTTTTGTGAAAATGAAAGTGTTTGGAAATGTTAAGTGGAAATTTAATTTTCAAGCCTTCCTAATGCCATCAACACATGCATAAAAGGTATGAAATATTCTCTTTGTAGGGATTCATGGATGTGTATTTCACAATTTCAGATTACAGAATGAAATGATTATCTTTTTACACAATATTCCAATATTCTCCATTTCACAACCTCATCCAACTAAATCATTTCACTATATGACACCAAGTTTTTACGATTGGGATTTTGGTAGAGATAGTGTTAGCTCTACAACTTTTGTACACAGTGGAATACTATTTGAAATATATATATTTCACCTTTTTCTTGGCTATTCTGAAGGCAAAAGAAAAAACATTTAAAGAAACAAAAACACAATTTTACAATAAAAACAAAAAAAACTAACAGCTATGGCTTTTGCAAGTGCTGGTTTAAAAGCTTTATTTAAAGCTGCTTTGGAATATTTTTGTGATAAACAGGAATCAATATAATTTATTCATATCACAATTTTCTAAAGCATGTTTACTCGTTCTTTTCTAATTCACACCCTGCCATCATTCTGTTTTTCTACATGTTCGTTCTAAAAGATTTGCCAAACATAAATAGGAACAATTACAGAATTACAGAGTAGGATTACTTCTGAAGGAAAAAAAAATTATCACCAGTTGTATTTTCATCAGCTATCCTATTAGACTTCATCATTAAGAAAAGTATTCAGCATGTCTAGTGGGTGAAGAGAGCAGAAGTGTGTTTTCATTTTGATATGATAGCTGCATTCAAGTTATTCTCCTCTTTACAATAGATTTTACCTAGCTTTATCTTCATAGGAAGCTGCTTTCAGTTGAAAAGCAGAAGTGAATAGAAGTGTCATGACATGGGATTAACAGTACAACCGGTTAGTAAATCAAATGTTTGAGGTGAAGAAAGTGGAATGTGACATGCATCAGCAGGATGGACTGACAGGCAGGATTTTATGGGGACAAGTGAAAAGAAAAATTTTAATCATTGATCAATGCTCCTGATATCTGTCCTATGTTGAAAACATGTGGTCCATTTAACCAGTCACTGTAATGAATCTGAGAACATTAAGACATTCTTAGCAATGTTAGTTCATATAGAAGCAGCAGTCATAGAAGAAATTAGTCCATGTCTTGTTTCCAACTATTAAAAAGAAAGAAAATTTGCCTGAGGCCAAAAAATTGGCCAGTATGGCTCACTTTTGAGATGCCAATATGTCTTGCAAGAAAGCTCACTGTGGATTCATCTCATGACACTCTCATTATAGCCACTAAAGAACTATTAAAAATAAACCTCAAATATTGTTATTGGCATAGATTTTATACAGTACTCATAGTTAAGATGTTAAAGTCCTGAGAATGTTCCCCCAACATTGTAGACAGATATAAGCAACTAATTTGGAGCACTTAAAAATGTAAGTTTGAGCACATGCATGGATTTCTTTTCTTCTTCTGGCAAGTACCCACACAAATATGTAAAAACTTAATTGAAATTAGTAATGCTTAAAGATTTATCTGAGTAGCTTGGGTAAGTATCTAAAAGTTTGATTTGAAGGCTTAATAAGGGATACTTTATGTTATCATCAGAATCTTCACATGCAATATTTTTTAAATTCCACATAGTTTGACATTCACTCCACAACGTCATATATTTTGGTCACCATTTTTTCCCATAGCACAAGTTTCCCTAAGAATAGGGTTAACACTGTTACATGCCTAATATTTACTTCAAACTTTGTTTAAAAAAAAGAAAGAATTCACACAGAAAAAGCCCATTAAATATTCACACTTTAATATATGTTCCTCAGAAACAAATGTACAGTTAGATAACACATAAAGAATTATGAATGACTAATTATATTTTGCATATTTACAGCAAAGACAATTAGCAAATAGCTTTTATATGCAAAATAAATGAAAAAGTAATTAAGATGCACTAACCAGAGCAGCAATATCAAGTCTGTTGTCTTGTGATTCATTCCTAACAAACATAATAATTATGCATTCATTGTCATATAATTAAAACAGCTCTGTCCTTTAGAAAAATGGTTATTTACTGTATAATAACCTGAAGAGTGGCAGAAGTTCCTCATAATGGTGCGCAGGATAATTAAATATTTCTTCTTAGGAAATGCTCACCCAGTTTAGTTTATTATCATAAACTTCTACCAGCAGGCAGCTGTCCCTCAGGAATGCCAAGTGTTTTCTCTATGCTCTGGGAAAGTTATTTTCCATTTTGTTTGTAAGCTCTTGGGTTTTTTTTTGTTTTTTTGTTTTTTGTTTTTTTGCCTGCTGTTGAATTGGGCAGAGATGGCCCTGAGGCACCCTTCACCTTCCCCAGGCTGGTCCCTGGGAGGCCGTCCCCAGCTCCAGAGGGCTGTGGGAAACAGCTTCCAGACCTGTCTATCTCTGTGGCTAGATCTGCGTTTGGTGATACAAACGTGTTATGTCTGCTTCTCTGCTGAAATGTATTCTCTTTTTGAAGACCTTCTAGGACTTTTACTCTTTCATCACCAAGATAGATGTAAATGTGCAAATAAATAAATGAATAAAATAGCATCTGCTAGTTACCATGTTAGATAAGCCACCTACGTTTTAGAAATGCAGGAACAAATTTCAAAATGGTCAATACATTTGATATTTAAGCTAATTTAAGTGACATAGACTGCTCTGCATTCCCCACAAACAGGATGTGGGAGCCATTTTGTTTCCCCGAAGCTGAGAACATCGTGATGTCTGTGCCCACCAGTCATGTCATTGCCTGCTGTTTACCCAGATAGAAACACGGTACCTATAGAAGCACATAATGTAATGCAATCAGAAATTATTTAAGCAGGAGATATAAATTATTTTGTGTCTAATTAGTATGATTTTATATATTCATACTATTATGGTATCATGTATATAGTCAACAAAATTAATTTATTTTATATAATAAATTGTGTGTCCACTGGGAATAGACAGTGCAAGGGTAATTGGGGAGAGCAGTATTTGTTTATCAGTTATTGCTCTCTCTAAAAATGAGATAGCAACTTTAAAATTATTGCATACAACAACTTAGATATTAGAGAAGAATAAATCTTAGATAGAAACAAATGTATTGAATTACTAATTAAATTTTTCCTTATTTAAAATGTATTTAATATTAAATAAGTGATATTACTTCAACACTAAGATTTTCCTTTTGTTATACATATTGCATAATTTCTAATAACACTAAATGTAAATCTCAAAATTAGAGATTAAGAAAATAAATGATTTTGGTTAGGTTTTATCATTTGACTTTATTAAATATTGGCAACTAATTATTTCAGCAATTACTGATCTATCATTCATCTCTTTATTAAGTTCAAGAAACAAATAGTAAGCAGTAAGCACAACATCTTGTTTTATGCAATTTCAATAAAGAGCCATGGCTTTATTTTGAACAGTTTATCCAGGACTATTTAGACATTTTCTAAATATTTTTACACTATAAGCTCCTTTTGGCATGTGATAAAATGAAAATGTACCACGGAGAACCTAGGGAGAGAAAATACATATTCCTATCTTTATGTTACTTTTAGGAGAATTTAACCAGAGCTTAGAATACTAAAAAAGAAATTATTGCCCCAAAGTGAAACCGGTTAGTATGTTATTAGAGATTCCATATGCTACCAACAGAATTGGGGAAATAGAAAATAGAACTTGAATTCCTAGCAGGGCATTCAGATAGCTAATTTATTAGCAAAAGGTAGGAAAGAAAAAGTCGTATCTTAACCTCTGACGCAAATACAGTGCAGAATTACCCTTATTATCACACCAGAGACACTAGAAAAGGTAAGAAAAAAAATCTTAGCTTTTATAATTGATATTTTAAGGAATCCTAATAATCCCAAATTAATTCTAAGTAGTCTGGTGGGGGAAAAAATCATATCTCTACTCCTCCTTACATTTATTTGTGGTTCAGTATTGTTTCATTTTTAGTTATTTGGGCAATAGAGGAGGGAAGGAGCATCACAGTTTGTTTTTTCCCCAGTTCTTCGTGCTTATTAAAGGTCTTTATGTAACTATATATACATATGTATTTTATCTAATTGAAATTCCTGTTAAATATGTCAGGACTCTTCTATCTTGCAACTTTAAAGAAGAGTGGGGTTATTCACCTTTATAGCAGGAATAATGGTTTATGTATCTGCTATGACAGATAGTAAAAATGATCAAACATTACACTAACTCTTAATAATGAGCTTATTTCCCTCTTGAAGGAACAGAGTTCATACGGGTGGGGGAAGAGAAGGGCCAAAAGGTGAATGTATGCACCTGTTTGTGTGTCTCTTGTCACCCTTCCTTCCCAGAGTACACACATCTCAGCAAAATGGGGAAGAGAAAGACCAAGCCCCAACTTTCAGACAATCCTCTGTGACAGTGTCCTGAAAACCATAATTACTCAAAATTTCCAATTCATCTGTAGTTGTTATCTATACCCTTCAATCTGGAGCCTAGTCATCCACCTTGTGTTAACTGTTTCATGTATGCGTATCATGTGCAACCAGCCAGACTACTGAACGGAAGATCCAGGGAGGCAGGGACAGAGTCTTTTTCTGTATAAATATTCCACATGGTACATGGGATGTGGCAGTTGCTTGGTAAATACTGTTGAATGAATACTTCCACCATACATTCAACGGACACACACCAAAGGGTCTTCGCCCCTTTTAAAAATAATGTTGAAAGAGAAGTATGTTTCTGTTTTGCATATTATTCATTTCCTACCCTGCTCTGCTTCCCTCCCCTACCTGTATTTTCAGTTTCCATACATCCTACAAAAATACATATAACCCTGGCTATACCTGTTGTTATGTTTATGATATATATGCAGTTGAGCCTCAATCAATAGCCATAAAATGACTAATTGATAGATTGACTGAATGAATGAATAATGTAAACATTCATTGAATGTGCTTATGGACATTATGGAGATGTGGAAATATATCTTTCACCGATGTAAATGTCTTTATCTCAGCTGGGGCTTGTGTGAAACTTGTGGTTTGGCCAACAGTGTCATGGCAATTTGGACACTAATATGAACACTTACTTACTAAGCCCATGAACCCTTCCTAGGTATGTATTTTTGAAAATAAATGCTCTATATTTAGGGATGGAAGACAACCAAGGGGGCGACTGAAAAAATAATTATTTCTGCTGCAGGTGTAGACCTTCCATTTGAAATTCCCTTTGGCTCTTAGGCCAGTCCATGCTATGATTGTTGATTTCAAGAGTTGTGTTTTCACAAAAGGCTCACGTAGAGCTGTGCTACATGCTTTGAAACACCCTGTAGTAGTCCCAATAATTATACTGCAGAAAATTTTACTAAGAAGAGGCCAAACTGGCCGGGCGCGGTGGCTCAAGCCTGTAATCCTAGCTCTCTGGGAGGCCGAGGTGGGCGGATCCTTTGAGCTAAGGAGTTCGAGACCAGCCTGAGCAAGAGCGAGACCCCATCTCTACTATAAATAGAAAGAAATTAATTGGCCAACTAATATATATAGAAAAAAAATTAGCCAGGCATGGTGGCACATGCCTGTAGTCCCAGCTACTTGGGAGGCTGAGGCAGCAGGATTGCTTGAGCCCAGGAGTTTGAGGTTGCTGTGAGCTAAGCTAACGCCACGGCACTCACTCTAGCCTGGGCAATAAAGTGAGACTCTGTCTCAAAAAAAAAAATTTAAAAAAAAAAAAAAAAAAAAAAAGAAGAGGCCAAACTGAATGGAAGGAAGTTTTTCAAAGTGATGGTCTTATCATGAAAATTTCTTTATAAAGACTTTCTTCACCCTTTTTTAGGTACTTTACTAAAATTTAATATAAAAATACTCATGAGTCTAATATTTACTCCTAAATCTAATAATTTGGGGCAAAAAGAAAGACCTTTTATAAGCCTGGTACTCAAAAGAAGATCAGAAAAAAAGATCCCAGGCATAGATAATAGAATCATCTCCAATACACTCTCCAAGATGGATGATGTTCAAGAACTTAGAAATAGGAGCATTGTTGTTGCTTGCAGCCTTCATCTCTATTAGTTTTCACTGGCTTCATGAATCCCCTAAGCAATAAATATGAGTGGATGAAAGTAAAAGAAAGCCAATTTATAAACCCCAAATAAGGCCATGTGACAGAAAATTGGACCTAGAGTACAGCTGGCCTAGAATGTTTGGGTGCAAAAGAGGTGAGTCCCAGAGATTATATATAAGCTCTTCACAGCCTTCTTTGCCTAATACATCAACAAGCTTTTTCTAAACCCTCCACTTCTATGTCTGAAGACTCCCCTAAAAGTTTGGTTTTGTTTAAAAAACAGCATAGTTAAGTAAACCCCAGAAAATTATTGTACATGTACAAACAAAAAATATCAAACTAGAATGCTGTGGTGAAATCCAGGGTTAGTATATAGAAATCAAACACAATTGTTTTCATTTCAAATGGGTGTTTGTTTTTTGGATGGACTCACTCTCAGACACAGTTGGTGAATAACCCACAGGGAGAGTAGGTAGTTTGGCATCTCCATTGCGGATGCTTTGGGCA
Source organism: Mirza zaza (assembly GCA_008750895.1). Classification (NCBI taxonomy): domain Eukaryota; kingdom Metazoa; phylum Chordata; class Mammalia; order Primates; family Cheirogaleidae; genus Mirza; species Mirza zaza. The sequence goes on along the minus strand of VSMD01079366.1, from coordinate 12,694 downwards.
TGTCAAGACTTACGAAGGGGCGCCAAGCCAGACAGTGGGAAACTCCTTAAATTTCCAGGTTCTGGGATTTGGCTCCTTCCTTTTCCTCATTTATGGCCCAGATCCAGGGGCCATGTCAAAGAGAACCTGAGTCTTACAGAGTCGCCACCAATAAGGCCACCTATTTCACCACGAGGAAGCAACCCGTGAAGGCCAGTGATCGGGCAAGTGGCGTTTGTGGTGCGCACTACAAGCATGTTCAAGAAAGCACCTTTTCTGCTGGCTAAAGGCTCTCCGACGTAGAATGAATCAAATTCCACCACCTTCAATCTGGCTACTCTATATTTGGATGATAATCCTGAAATGCACATTGATGCTGAAGAAGTCGCTTCTTCAAAACTTTAAGGCAACAATTAAGTATTCCATTGTCATGGCTCAATTAAATGGTTTGGCCTGAGAAAATTGGGGATTGTAAAGTGAGGATGGAATGTGCTTTGATCCTCTTTCCAGGGTTATTGTTTCATTAATAAATGAACATGTCATTTGTCTCACCAGAGGGAGCTCATGCCCTCCAGGCTTTTTTCCCTTTTTTGTTCAGGTTTTATAAAGATGAATTTCCAGTGCTCTGAAATACCATGGATTAGTAGTTAAGCCTGACAGCACTTCGGGGAGTAGCGAGCTTAAAGTGCCTCACACAGGTCTCCAAAGCACTTGTTTACTAATAGAGGAAATCAGCGACCGTCTGCAGCTGCTGATATCGCATTACCATTTGGAAAGACAGTAGCTGAGATAACAAATCACACAGTTTTAATAATTACTCCTGCATTCCCGTTTTTTGTTTCCTGCATAACTGTAAAGGCTGGATTTCTTCCAAATAAACAGATAAAAACAGTATGGAACTTTTATCTTTTAATGATAATGACAACACATCATGTTTCACTAAAAGTTTCCTGCTGAATTTTTTCTGATTTCTAGAGTTTCAATAAAATGTAATTATACTTTATAATTCCACTCTTTTAATCTTCACTTCAAAAACTATTCACAGTGAGCAAGTTTGCCAGGCACCAAGAGTAGGGGACAAACTGCCTGGACTCACCCATGTTGACTCTCTCCTGCTTTCTGTCTTGGGGTAAACCTGTCATTGAAATTGCATCCTGTACATTGAGCTGCTTTGCATTCAAATTAATAGCTAGTTTAATTTGAATGTAAAATAGCTCCATTTATGCCATCGTTTTTTAAAAAAAGAAGTAAGGCATTTGGCAATGAATGGAAGTTTAAGATATGATACATTTGCAACATATTTTTAATCCCAAATTGAACCTATGTTAGTATGGGGACATTTTAATATCAATAGATAAGTCATAAAAGAAGCCCTTTTAAAAATCTGCATAGTAAATATGTGCTTTAGGGGTCAAAACTACTCCATTGTACAGATACAGTACAGGGTTTAGTTCATATGGTTGGTGCTGGGCATTTTCCGGCAAATCTGTGCATTGTTACATTTCTATAGTCCAAGAATGGCAATTGATTTTTAAAACACATGCTGCAACTTTATTTGCTCAGTAATTACATGGACTTTATTTGGAGGTCAGCGAAAGAACAACTAAATAGGAAAATGAAGTCTTCCTCCCTTGTGCAATGAAACCATAAAAGTTGGCAGACAGAAAGGAATGCTAAACTTTTTCCCAGAGCTCTGAGTTTGGTTTCCACTGGTCCATGTTCCATTGGGTGATTAGAGAAAGCTTTTTTAAAGCCTTACTTCAGAATGATCTTAATTGGTGCAAGGTTGAGCCCTTTCTAGGAGGGGAGGGAAAAGGTTGAATAGCCTTTTCAAGTCACATGAAAGTTTCTAGGATGAATGTACGATAATTAGATTAATAAGTAGCTTAATTTATCACAGCTGAGGATTTCAACAGCCACACATTAGAGCAAGAAAAAAAAAAAGATTAGTGTGATTCTAGTTTGTAAAAAAAAAAAAAAAAAATTGTACTGAAACTTGATTAACCTTAAACACAAAGTGCCTTTCTTTCTCAGCCTAAATGTCTGACAGGGGAGGGGTGTGGCGTGGGGAAGTGGAGGAGAGGCCTGAAATAATCAGAAAAGTCCTATTTTATTCCTTTCTGTCTCCCAGTTAATGAGCAGTATCAGGATGGCCTGAACCAAATTTTCCTTTTACATTTCTTATCCTTAAAATAACGGGTGACCGCAAGCCTACAGAATCCTACATTATGTTGCCCAGCCACATCATAGAGACACGTCTTATCCGATGTACAATTTGTCATGAGCAGATTCTCTTGTCGAGGTTGAGAAAAAGAAAGAAGTAGTGTGATTTTGGTTAGTATGTGGCGGGAACATTGAGGTTTAGTTTGTTGGACGACATTTTCAGTTATCTCATGGCTAAAAAGCCTGAATTTAGACTTAAGCCTTCAAAAATCATAGGTTGCCCAAACAAGGGCAGTGATGACTTGAGATGAACAGTAGTCGTTGATAAGACACACAAAATCAAGATGATTATTATAACCGTAAGAATAATAGATTTAAACAAGGTTAAAAAAGTCAGGCGGGAACGGACTTCTCAAAAAAATACATACATCAATTCGAATGATTGTCCATAGGGATCTTTTCATCCCTCCCCTCCACAAGTGCATGGCAAAACACTTTGAGAACAAGGAGAGAATCTGCTGGGCCATCAGATGATCATAGCATCAGGGTGGGCTAACGTCAGATGTGATTAACTAACCCTAAACATCCTGACTCCCGTCTGGCTAAAAACAAAACTGCAGCGCGGTGTGGAACAAAGCTGCTGGCATCAGCGTCGGTTTCGCTGTGGAAGAGCCTGGAGCGAGAATCTCCGGTACCTGTCAACACTCAACAGTCAGCGTGGTTGGGAGGCCTCCCCGACGCGAGCCCAGCCGTGGAGCAGAGTATTGGGCAAGGCCGATGTGCCTACGTGGCAAAGGTGTGTGGCTGGACGAGAGAAGGCAGCTGTGACACCCTCCAGCGGAATGGGAAAAATGCAAAGCTAAAACGCCGGACACCGTGGCCACACCACTACTTCCACCACTACAAAAACTGCGGTGTGTTTCTCATCAGCCTCCAAAGCTTGCAGAGAAAGGTTCTGAAAGAGGCGCAGGTGTGATCTGTGCACACGGCCCCTGCTAAAACACTGGGGAGTTACCTGTGGCCCGGCCAGATCAACGAGGGCAGTGCCAACAGCACCTGGGCCCCAGCCTGTCTGATGAATTCAGCAGCTGCAGCCAGCGCTGGAGGTGAATCCCTTTCCACGGATGAGTAGTCTTGTCTCAAAGAACAGAACTTCTCTTCTGCTGGGATAAAAAGAAAGCCCTAATTACAAAAAAATAATAAAAATCATATAATGAAAAATGACATCATATTATGGATGGAATATACCATAGTTTAAAGTATTGAAATTTCAAAAATATCGATGTAATTACAGGCCCTGAATAAACTTGGGAGGCTAAGGCACAGGGCCACCAACAGCCTGAACCTGAAAGTGTGCCTATAATCTAGAATGGATATCTCATTACTGGTTAACATTATTTATTTAGAAGAAGATATGACCTCTAATTTGCCTTTAAATGATTAATTTGGTGTTTAAATAAGTGCCTTTTACTTAATAATGTTTTCTTCAACCAATTCACTTATGTCAATAAACTCTTTGTTTAACCTTCTTAAAGAAACATTTTCTCCGCTCTGAGGCAATTAATGAGCTATCGAATAAATAGGTACAGGAAAATGAACTAAAATTAAGGGCTGCCCAGGACAGCAAAAGTGCTTTAATCTGTGGCAAGGGGGCTGTGGGTTACTGTCGGCTGTGACATAGGAAGAGTGCCTGTCCATCCCGCATCCTCCCTGAGTCTCCTTGCTGTCATTAGTTCAAAGAGGAGGCAATTCACGTTATTGGTCCTACAGAGGGGGGAACACCCCATACTCAATTGGAGGCACTTTTCTCCCAATTGTGGGTTCTTTAAATTTGGTGAAAACAATTATAAATCTTTAAGTTGGGAATGAGTTGTTTTTTAATGGGAAATTAAGGGGAAATGAAAATATATGCAATACTAATGCAAAATATTAATATCAATGTTATTATCAAAGTGTCAAAAAACATCTTCTGTTAGGAGGATATAAAAATGGATCATGTATAACTCAGTTTATCATTTTCCTGGCAATTTATGTTTAAATATCGTTTTTCTAGATAGTTGTCTAATGGAAGTAGAATGGGTTTTGGCTTTGGGTTATTAACAGAGTTAAAAACTGCCAAATTTTGTTTAGCTTTCTGTAGTATGTGCAAAACAATTTTTTGAAAACTTGATCCATAGTAACCATCAATATTATTTAAAAATTTGGAATTTTTTCCTAAGAGGAGTAAACGAGCCACCCACATCGCTCATTCTTGGAAGAGGCATGTGCTGAGCGTGGCAGAGGCTGCTCGCCTTCCCCTAATAATCACACCCCCTTCCTATAGCCAGAGTCTTCTTCCCTAGGGTGCACAGCCAACCCCACGCAGAGGACACTGCCAAGCCTCCTTAGCTGCTGACTGTAGCCGTAAGACTAAGTTCTGGACGAGGTGAAGTGAGCAGAAGTGTCTGTGCAAACTCCTGGTTGTGTTCTTAAAGGCAAGTCATCCTTTCCTGCTTTCCCTCTTCCCATCACAGTAAAAAGAGCCCTTCACAGAGTCCTGGGTCAGAGCTGCCATCCCAGTTCAACTTTTACGAGAGAGAGAAATAAGCTTCTACCTTGTTTAAGTCCCTGTGTTTTCAGCTAAACCTATACCCTAACTAGTACACTGACATAATGGCCATAAAATAAACTCAAACTTTATACAACATGAGCCACGCTAAACTAGTTGATAAGTCTCTCTCTCTCTCATTATCCATGAATATTAGCAGTGTCTGCTTTTTAAATTACTCTTCCTAGGATGTACCTCTCATTGAGAATCATCCAAAACCTTTCAGATGGCTCCCCATTTTCTCCTGAATGGAGGGACAGTTCCTCACTTGACATTCATCATTCCAGTTTTTCTAGCTTCCACTATTCACGTTACTCTTCTACAACATCGCCCTACCTCTCTGGTCATACCAGAGACTTGCACTTTGGAGGCCAGCCTTGTCCTTCCTCTTTGCCTGTGCAAGGCTTATCCACCATCGTGGTGGTGGTGTTTTTTAAGTGTCATTTAAAAAAAAAATTGAGGGCTTTGGAGTCAAATAGGCGTGGTTGAAAGCCATGCTTGGTTGCTACTTGGTCCCCTTGTTATTACACCCCATCTGATACCCTCTGACTTTGCCTCACATCACTTTTCACAGCTCGTTCTTACCTATCTGATTACTGTCTGCCTGCCCCGTTAGACCACACACTCCACATGGACAGGGATGATGTTCATTGCATCTCATCATTTTTCCCACGGGTAGCATACTGCCTATTTGGGAGACAAATATTTGCTGAGTGAATGAATAAACAGCTCTGAATCTATTTTCTTATCTATTAAATGTGGTTAATAACACCTAATTTACAGAGTTGTTGCTAGAAAAATATGAGAAAATGAAATGAGATAATGTGTGTCAAAAAACTGGTACATAGTAAGTACCAAATGAATGGGAGGCGATATTGTGCAGTGATTCAATACATGAACTTTGGACTTAGACCTACTTGGGCATGGTTTTAGCCACGCATTCATTGTATGACATTGAACAAGTTATTTATCTTTTCCAGGGTTCCATTTATTCCTCTATAAAACTGATATAATAAATGTATCCGGTATTGTTGAATATATTAAATTTGATCATCTATGTGCTTACCACAGTATGTGTTACCTAACAGGCATTCAGTAATGGTATCTACTACTATTCATCATTCATTTGACCATTCATTTGTTCATTCAACAAATTTTTGTTGACCACCTACTTTGTAACAGATACTGACCTATGTGCTGGGAACACAATAGGGAACAAACCAGAGTGGACCATGGGGCTCACCTCATGGAATCTACAGCCTAGTGAGGTTGAGCATTAGATACATAAATGTTCCAATAAACATGTAAATACTAATTGTGAATAACTACTAAGAAAGAAAAGAACGGCATGCTACAGGAATGAGCACAAAGAGCCAGGTACTTGCGGAATCAGCTATTCTTCATGACCCAACTCAGATGCCAACAGTTCCATGAAATCTTCCTCTGTTCCATCCTATTCTCTCTCAAATAGGTGAACTTTCTCCTTCATTCAAACCCTATACCACATTATACTTTATTTTATTTTATTGCTTTTTGGAGACAAGTTCTCACTTAGTTGCCTAGGCTGCAGTGCAGTGGCATGATCATAGCTCACTGCAACCTCTAACTCCTAGGCTCCAGCAATCCTCCTGCCTCACCATCCCTAGTGACTGAGGACTACAGGCTCATGCCACCACATCTGGCTAATTATTTTTATATTTCGTAGAGATGGGGTCTTGCTATGTTGCCCAGGCTGCTCTCAAACTCCTGGCCTCTAGTGATCCTCCCACCTCTGCCTCCTGAAGTGCTGGGATTACAGGTGTGAGCCACTATGCCTGGCCTATACTTTCATTATGATATTTGTTTTACTCCACCATAATGGCAACTAATATTAGCTACTCTCACTAATCTAATTTAAATCTGTGTCTAATCTTTGCCATCTGGACTGCAAACTTCTTGAAAATAAAGATCATATTTTACCTGCCTCCATTATACCTGTAGGATCTAGCAGGGCTCCTGGAACAAAACTAAGGGCCCCAGGAATATTTATGGAATAGAAATAAATTTATTCTCTTCTTTGACTTCAAAACATGAAAAACTTACCATAGTTCAAATGAACCTCTATAATATTCACATTAGGCTATTTCTTTAGTTAGTGAATTTTTATACATTAATTTCTTTCACATATTATAGATGATGAATAAATCAGAAGCAAGTTAAAATAGAATTTTAATCGTGAAAAAGTTTAACAAGAGAGATTCTTAGAAGAACCCCAGATGCAAACCCCCAGAACAATGTCTAACGATATTCTCTTTTCTGCTATATTTGAAAGTCCCTTCCCAACACAAAATCCCATGCTTTTCCCATGATCTTGTCCAAAAAAATGATCATCATTCCTTACAACAGAAAGCATCCTCATGGCTCTTTCCGGAAGTACTCACTTTATTGGGAGGGAAATATTTAAGTTACACCCAGATTGAAAGTAAATAATGCAGTAAAGAAAATTTACCAGCTCACATAACTGAAAAAATCCAAAGGGAAGGATGTTTTAGATGAGGCTTAATCCAATGCCTCAAGGCTATCTGAAAGACCTGGGTTCTTTCCATCTCTCTGTGTCAGCTTCATCCTAAAGCTGGCTCCATTCCTAGTCCCAAGATGGCTCCTCTCAGGCCAGGAGCCATATGCTTTCTTATTTCGTGTCAGAGAGAGCAACTTTGTTTTCGCATTCCCAGAAAACCCCCTGTAATCACTGTGTGGTCTGGTCAGTTCACACTCCTGTACCCTTGATTCCATTGCTGTAATCAAGAGGGTGCGCTTGGCGCAGTGGCTCATGCCTGTAATCCTAGCCCTCTGGAAGGCCAAGGCGGGAGGATTGCTCGAGGTCAGGAGTCCAAAACCAGCCTGAGCAAGAGCAAGACCCCGTCTTTACTATAAATAGAAAGAAATTAATTGGCCAACTAATATATATAGAAAAAATTAGCCGGGCATGGTGGCGCATGCCTGTAGTCCCAGCTACTCGGGAGACTGAGGCAGGAGGATCGCTTGAGCCCAGGAGTTTGAGGTTGCTGTGAGCTAGGCTGACCATGGCACTCACTCTAGCCTGAGCAACAAACCAAGACTGTGTCTCAAAAAAAAAAAAAAAAAAAAAAAGAGGGTGGGATATGATGGTTGGCTTGGCCAGGGGCATCTATTCTACCTCCAAATGGGAGGCAGTAAGGTCAGCTTCCATACAATTACATGGATCCTTTAAAGGAAACTGGAGACTGTTGGAAAAACGGAAGAAGAAAATGGATGCTGGCAACACATGTATCAAATGCTGAATACACAGGGTCTTGGTCAACCTCAGTCCATGAAGCCCACCTTTCAGGCAGATAGGATCATTCAATCAGATTAGAAAGAGAAAAGAAAAAGGCACGGACTTCTTCCATCTCTTCTGAAAATGGCACCATGCTCTGGAAATGAAAATGAGCTTTGCTTTTATATTCATTCTCAGGGGAAAGGATTATGGTCTAATAAAGTCAGCACTTTTTAATAAAATTATTTCTATTCTAAATTTTTGAAATCATTATGGATAAGTGGGGGCCAAGTGGCAACATATATTATCTTAGGTACTAAATTTCCTAGTAGAAATTTGACATTTTATCTCAAGTTCAAGGGAAAATAACTTGAGGGAACTTTAGGGAGAAGACTTTTCATTTGTCTCCAATGATTTTGAACAAGCGAAAGCTGCTAGAGAATCTACGGGATATCTCCTGTTATCTTTCTTTCTCTTGTTCCTCTTCCTCTGTCCCCTGTCCCACTCTCACCTCTACCCCATCTCTCTCTCTCTCTCTCGGTTACACACACACACACACACTTTTTCTTCTTTTTTTCCTCTGTTCTTTCCCTCTTTCCATTTTCTCCCCATGGATTCTCTTTATTTTTTTGTCTTCTCCCTCCTGTTTTTCACACTTTCTCTCTCTCCAAATGGGTCCCAATAGGTGGATTAATTTAGTAGTAAAAACATCAGTTCCTTCTTCTTTGCCAAAGTCATGGAAACAAAGGTTGTAGGTCTGCTTTGGGGAAAACCATTCCTACTTCTCTGTGACCTCCAAGCTGCATCAAAGGACAAAGTCTCAGACGTCTGGTAACAAATATGCTGGTTTCACCAAAATATTCTGCAGTAGCCATTAAAGAAGAGAAACTCCAATCTGTTTACTGGTGAGCTCTACAGTCTAACTCTTATCTCCCTAATCCTCACACCAACCGTGAGAGCTAAGAAGGCAGCTTAGTTTTCTCACTCCCATTTCAGAGTCTTGAAGGAGCAGTAAGTATAGACACTAACAGTATGATAGAATGACCAGATTTTTTAGGCTTTAGGTATTATTGTCTTTACTTCTAGCTGATTTTTCAACTCTGACATTTCCTCAGAGTAGCATGAAATCTCTTTCCTAAATAACTTTATCCATCAACTATTAGCATTATCAAGAAGGACGGCTCACAAACAAGAGACAATGACATTAAAGTCAAGAAAGATGTAGTAGCTCTTGCTTATAAAATAAAGGCATTATGCTTTGGGTCAGCCTAAGCCAAATATAGATCTCAAATAAATAAAGGGAATTTTATTGCATATTTCCTTAGGGAACCTGATACTATAAAAATGTTTTGATCTGAAGTTTTAACGTAGCTATTTGTACTTACCAAAATGCCCTGGTTTAGGCGATGACTCTGAGAAGATTAATACAAAAGTTCTTGTAAGATATATACATCTTACATGAAAGTTTTGTCCAACATTTTCTAAATAAATACACATAATCACTAAGAGTAAAGGAAAAAAACATCTATCCCTGGAAAGGCAATTTAATACCTAGAGCTTGCTTACAAAAGTTGGGAGATTAATGAAGCTTTCTTTATGTTGCTTTTATTTCTAGTTTTAGGGATTGTCCTCCTGATAACAGACAAGACATGCTATTTTCTGGTGGTAAAGGATTTGCATATAGGCATCAGTTATTGTCTTCAAATTTTTTTTGTGATTCTGCACAGCTATGATGCCATTTGTACTAATGGGAGGACCAATATTAGAGTTCAGTCAACATTCAACAAATATGCATGGAGCACCTGTTCATTTGACAAGATGCTATCATGCTGGCACTGCGCCTTCATAGCTCCTGTCTTCAAGGATCTCACAGTCTCATGAAAGAACATTCATTGAAATAATTTCATTGCAATAAGGTAATCTCTATGTTGAGGGGATGTGCAGTATATGATGGGGATATAAGAGGGGAATTAAGTTTCTGTGATGAAATCTGCAATGGCTTCATAGAAAGGTGGCTTTAGAGATGGAATTTGGAGAGTGAGTGAGAACAAAGAGAGGTGAGGAAGATTGCTGTTCCAGGCAGAGAGAATATCACATGCCAAGACATGTAGGTATGATACAATTTGGCCAGCTTAAGGAACCACTGGTAGTTTATTGTTGGAACATAAAATATGAGACTAGCAGCAGAAGATGAGGTGTGATCAGGAATCTGTGGACAAATCACAAAATTCATTTTATGCCATGCTTAAGAATGTCTTAATAATGCAGTTTTTACCATAGACCTTAGAGAGTTATTGATGAGTTTCGAGTGACATGATCAGCTTTGATTCGAAAGTATACAGAATAAATGGGGAGGGAACAACTTAGAAGCAGAAATAACAGTCATCTGGCTACTGCAATATTCCAGGCAAGAGATACTGGAAATCTGAACCATAACAGAGCTGGTGGGGTTAGAATGGAGGGAGAAGAAATAAGATAGAATTAGGAAATAGAATCAACAGTAGCAATGGATTGATTGGGTGTGAGTATCAGGAAAAGAAAACATCTTTAAATAACAGGATTTTTGCTTGGGCAATGTGGGGGACAGAAGGTGAGGCCACTCGTTATAATAAGGAAAATGGGAGAAGCAGCAAGTTTGGGGAGGTAGGTAGTAATTTGGGGACATTTTCAGCTTGAGATCCTTTTGCAGTATCCAAGTGGAGATATTTGGTAGCTAGACTCTTCTTTCTAGACTCAAAAAGAAACCTGAGCTAGAGATATCATTGAAGCTTTGAATATGAATACCAGAGGGAACGTTTACAGTAAGAGAGGAAAAGACCCAGCATAGAGTCTTAGAGGGATTCACCATTTAAACGTCAGGAAGGGGAACAAGAACCTACAAAGGAGTCAGATGATGTCTGATCAGAGAAGTAGGAAGAAAGCTAAGAAACAGTGCTGTCATGGAAAACCAAGGAGGATGAATATTTTATTTACATCCTTGTATTATTTCACATTTTTAGCAAGCGCATATTTCTTTTGTAATATAAAAAATTAGATAAAATCATAGATCTAAAATAAATGAGAAACTCAACAACAAAAAGACAAACAACCCAATTGAAAAATAGACAGACAAATGGCCAGGCATGGTGGCTCACATCCGTAATCCCAGCACTTTGGCAGGCTAAGGCAGGATGATTGCTTGAAGCCAGGAGTTTGAGACCAGCCTAGACAACACAGTGAGACTTGTCTCTACAAAAAATAATTTTAAAAAATTATTAGGTGTCATGGCACACACCTGTAGTCCTAGCTACTTGAGAGGCTGAGGCAGACAGATTGCTCAAGCCCAGGAGTTTGAGGTTGCTATAAGCTAAGCTGACACCACAGCACTCCAGCCAGGGCAACAGAGCAAGATTCTGTCTCAAAAAAAAAAAAAAGAGGGTATGGGGATAGCTTTTTCTTGAAGCTAGACTATGAACTGAAGGACTATGAACTGTAGTAGGTATCAATACTTCATCTGACTGTGGTCAGGTAGGGAGACACAGATTCAGGAAAGGGTGTGTGTGTGTGTGTATTTTAAGATGAGAATGAATTGAATACATTTATTTGCTGGGAGAAGGAAGCCCTAAAAAGCAGGGAGGATGAAGATTTAGGAAGAGAGGTAACTGATAGAACTTGATCCTCAATAAGGCAGGACACACGAAACCTTCAGTTTTGTAAGGAAAACGACACTTCATCTTCAGAAAAGGGAGAGAGTTATCCATCAAAAACATTTGTAGGTAGGAAACCAGAGGTTGAAGGAGTTTGTGCCCTAGTGCTTCTATCAGAGATTCTAAAAGTTGAAAGTGACCTTAACCACCATCAGATTAAGTCCCTCTCACTCCTAAGCACACATTAAAATCATTTAGAGATCTCTTTGAAAAAAACTATTAATGCTGGGTCCCAAACCCAGAGATTCTGATTTAATTGGTCTGGAGATTATTTTTCAAAAGGTTGTTGGATGTACGATGTGGAAAATACCACTTTTACTCCCAATTTACCGATAATACATAAGACTGGTAATGAGTTTGCCCAAGATAATGAAGTTTGAGTGTGGCAAAGGCAGTGGCTGACACCGGAACACAAGCCACTAATCAGACTATTACAGGTGAATGTTGCAAAGGAGGAGTGGCTTAGGCCAGCTGCATTTTCAAAACCAGCTTAGACCCTTTCAAAAAATAAAGCTGCATCTTTCTTTTGTATCAGTATGACTTTTAAGAGACTCCCTTATATTCAAAAAGTAAGGTTTGAGTTACTTTATGTCAGGCTGTTTTAGCTTAAAACAGTTACAGGCTGGAGAGATTTTATGTTATATATCCATAACTTTGTCTTCTGCAATTTACGTATTCTCTTATGTCTAGTAAGAAAAAGTGTGTGGTAGCATGATTTAAAACATAGGGTTTGGAGTCAGACAGATTTGCTTTGAACCCTAGCTCCAGTATATACTAATTATGTGACCTTGGACACCTGCAAATCCTCAATTTCTTCAGTTGTAAAACGAGAATAATACATATGCACAGTGTTGATGAGAGGGGAAAATCAGATGTTTATGAAAGGCGATTAATGCCATGCCTGGTGTACTGTGAAAAACAAATGATATTAATTTTTATTATTATTGTAAGTCATCATTATCATCATTAAGTTTCATCAGGAGCATCATGAAAATCAAGGAGTTG
>VSMD01079364.1:0-35134 GCA_008750895.1 Mirza zaza | reverse complement strand
CCCTCCTTAAACTGCCGCTGCCGTGTGCTCTGGAGAGCTCAGTGTTCCCTCTCTAGTCTCCTCTCCACACGGCTTTGTCCCGCGCTGCCACTTCTCACCAACTTCAGGTACCTCCCGGCCTACGTGGGAGTGGAGCTCGGTGCGGGAGGGGGTGTTGCTCAGCTCCAGGTAGGGCTGGCGCCACTGCCAGCCGGCAGCGGCTTAAACCGCGCCTCGCTCCCTCCCTGTTGTGTGCCTCCGAATCCCCGATTTTTACGGAAGAATAATCGATTCACCTTTGCTTTAGGCTGTAAATGGTCTTATCCCTCCGATTCCCGGTGGATGTCTGCAGGCTTGCGAAGCTGGTCCTGTGGAAGTGCGGATTGCTCGCTTGTGGCTATCCGCTTTCTTCACTTTTCGCTCTGGGAGCAGAGAGCCAGGAGGGCACCCCTAATCCGCCATGTTGGAACCCCCCTGTTTCTGTTCTTAATGTTGAGGTTAATAGGGAGCTTGGTAGGGAGAATGGAGCAGGGCATTCCAGCTGACGTATTGAATTTCCCAATGTGGTCACGTCTCAGTGTTTGGGAGGTCTTGTGGGGAGGGCGATGCAAGTTTCTGAGAAAAAACTGAAATTTAAAGGTTTGATTTATTGAGAAAATTGCTTCAAAATGGAAACAAAACTACAAACAAGGTATTATGTTAAGAAAATGACATTCACCAACTTACAAAATGATGCATTTATAGGACATTTTTTAGTTTTTCATTGTCTTGTTTGTGGAGCTAAATTATCAAGAAATTACGACTGAGTACTTTTTAAAATTTAGGGTTAATATTCACCTTCTGTAGTCTTTTTGTATTGTGTCCGAGAGTGAACTTAAGAGTTCCATTGTTTTATTTTGGATAATTTTAAACTATACAAAAGTAGAGGCATGTATAATGAATATACTTTTGCTGTTAGTAATCAACTAGTTTTAATTTTATCAGTTTATGGACAGTCTTGTTCTGTTCATATTTTCTTTCAGTCTGTTACTTGTCTTTTCATTCTCATAAGAGTATCATTCAAAGACTCGATGTTTTAAATTTTGATGAAGTCAACTTTTTTCTTTTATGGATTGTGTGTTTAATATCATATCTAAGAAATATTCTATGCTCATCCAGAAGTTTATAGTTTAGTGTAGTTTTATATTGTATAGAGTGAGTTTCTTTTTTCTTTTTCTTTTTACATATGGTTATGTATTTGTTCCAGCACCATTTTTTGAAAAGAATATTCTTTCCCCATTGAATTGCCTTTGCACCTTTCCAACAATCGACTGGCTATATATATGCAGGTATATTTCTGGATTCTACTCTACTCCATTGACCTAAAGATTACCCCTTCTCCAATACTGTCATAACTGTTGCCTTATAGTGAGTCTTGTAATCAGGTAGTGTTAGGGCTTCAATATTTTCCCCTAAATTGTTTTGACTATTCTACTTCTTTTGCCTTTCCATGCATGTTTTAGAATCACCTTGTATATTTTTATTAAAAATCCTTCTGGGATTTGAATGGAGTTGTGTTGAATCTGTAGGTCAGGTTGAGGGGAATTGACATCTGAAAAATACTGAGTCTTTGAATTCATAAGCACAAGATATCTATTTTTATGATTCTTTGGTTTATTTCATCAGGGATTTGTAGTTTTAAGCCTACAGATATTGCTTATGCTTTGTTAGATTTCTACCTAAGTTTTTCATGATTTTTGGTGCTATTGTAAATGGTGGTGTTTTTAAAATTTCATTTTCCAATTGTTCATTGCTAGTATATAGAAATACAGTGGGTTTTTTTTTTGTATTGTCTGTGTATTTTGTAAGCTTGCTAAATTTATTAGTTCCATTGGCCTTTTTTTTTTTTTGCGGATTCTTTGGGATATCCTATGTAAACAATCATATTTTCTGAGAGCAGAGTCCGTTTTCTTTCTTTCTTTCCGATCTGTATACATTTTATTTTTCTATCCTATTTCATTGCCTAAGACCTCCAGTAAAACAATGATAGCAATGATAAGAGCTGAGGATGTCTTAGCCTTGTTCCCAAGCCTAAGGGGAAGGCACTTGGTCTTTTCATCATTAGGTCTAATAATTGTTAGCTATAGATTTTGTGTAGATGCCCTTTATCAAGTTGAGAGAGTTCTCTGTTCCTAATTTGCTGAGAGTTTAAAAAAATTATCATGAAAGGATTTTAAGATTTTTCTAAAGACTTTTTTTCTCTATCTGTTGAGATGACAAGTCTTTTCTCACCTTTTAGTCTGTTGATATGATGAATTACGTTGATTAATTCTCAAATGTTGAACTAGTCTTGCATGCCCATGATAAACCTCACTTGGTCATGATGTATCATCCTTCCTGTATATTGCTGGATTTGATTTGTTACTATTTTGTTGAAGATTCTTGTGTCTGTGTTTTTGATGGGTATTGGTCTATATAGTTTGCTTATAATGTCTTTGACTGATTTTGGTATCAAGGAATGTTGCCTTCATAAAACGAGTTGGGAATTGATCCCTCCACTTTTATGTTCTAGAAGAGTTTGTATAGAATCATTACTTTTCCTTTAAATTATTTGGTAGAATTCACTGGTGAAGCCATCTGGGCCTCGAGGGGTTTTGTTTTGTTTCTTTTCATTCTTTCTTCCTCCCTCCCTTCCTTCTCCCCTTCCTACCTTCCCCCTTCCTTCCCTCCTTCCCTTTCTTCTAGGTTTTTAACTATAAATTCAATTCAGGTATGAGCTTTGGCAGTTTGTGTCTTTCAAGGAATTGGAGCAATTCATCCCATTTGTCAAATTTATGGGCAGAGAGTTGTTCGTATTTTCTTAGTATCTTTTTAAATGACTCAGGGTCTGTCATGCCCATTTTTCATTTGTGATGTTTGTAATTTGTCTTCTCTCTCTCTTCCCCCCCACACTTGGTCTCCAACTAGAAGTTTATTAATCTTTATCCTGCCAAAGAACCTGCTTTCAGTTTCATTGATTTTTCTCTGTTGTTTTTCTGTTCACAATTTCTTAATTATTTCATTCCTTTTGCTTCACTTTATAGTTTCTTAAAGTAGAAATTTAGATAATTATCTTGAGACCTTTTTAAATATAATCATTTAATGCTATAGATGCTCCTCTAAGCACTGCTTTTGCTGCATTCCATAAGTTTTGATAAATTATCATTTTCACTCAGTTCAAATTATTTTCTAATATCCATTAAGACTTCTCTTTTAGCAGTGGGCTATTTAGGAATAGATTGTTTAATTTCCAAATATTTGGAGATCTCCATATATTTTTCTGTTAGTGAGTTCTAGTTTAATTCCATTATGGCCTGAGAACATATTCTGTATGATTTCTGTTCTTTTACATTTGTATTCTGTTTTGGGCAGAATGTTTTATAAGTGTCAGGTCAAGTTGTTTTATAGCTGATTTTAAACTGATATTCTACCTACTAGGTCTATTGATTACTAAGTGAGGTGTATTGAAGTCTCTAATTGTAATGTGGATTTGTCTATTTCTCCTTTCAGTTCTATTGGTTTTTACTTCATGTATTTTGAAGCTCAGTTGTTGGGTGCATACACATTTAAGATTCCTAGGTTGTCTTGTGAATTGACTCCTTTATTATTATTTAATAATAATAAAGAGGATCTTTATTATTCTTTGGGAATGTCCCTATTCTAAAGTCTACTTTGAGAGGGTGAGTTTTTAAAAATGTCCATGGTAAAGTAAATTTGCAAGAGTAGGACTCTTGGAATTACTAGTAATACTCAAAAGTTATTCTGATTTATATTTTGTTTAGGTTGGGACATTAAGATTTTGTGGAACAACTGAATTTGCAAGTGGGCAGTGGGCTGGCATTGAATTGGATGAACCAGAAGGAAAAAACAATGGAAGTGTTGGAAAAGTCCAGTATTTTAAATGTGCCCCCAAATATGGTAAGGTTGATATTATTTAACCTAGTAAGACTTAATTAAAAATAATTGTTTTACTCTTTTACAGTCTTTATATAAAACTTTTCTCCTGGTTACTTAGGTAACAAATGAAGGCAATGTGGATTTGGGGAGGACTTTTTAAAGATAAGATATAGTTGTGGCATGTTTATTCACACTGATGGGAATGATACAAGAGAGGGAGAAATCAAGGTTTCAGGAGAGAAAGTAGAAATTGTAGGAAGAATGTTCTTAAAAAGTTAAAAGGAGAATGGGATTCAGTATAAGGGTTAGCCTTGCATGAGATCAGGCACAGAGGAGAGAGGTGGTGGGAAGGGGAGGTAATTCACTTTGGATTATTTTTGTTTTCTCAGAAAATATGAAGTGAGGTCATTAGCCAATCTTGGGAGAGTGAAGGGTGGTTGGAGGTTGGAGGAGAAAGAAGGTGTGAAGTACTCATTTAGGAGAGTGAGAACGTGAGTGGTTCAGGGAAATGCAGTGGACAGCAAAGCAGTGCTGAGGGCCCATCTGAGATTTATGGTGACAAACTTAGAGTGAGGCCAGTGTGTAGAGTTAGGTGTCTTTCTTCAGTCATGTTAAGCTGCTTGGGTATGGGTACTGCATAAGTAGAGTTTGGTTTCACTGGGGTTGGTTTTTTCTAGAATATGCAATAGAAAGAAAGAGGGAAAGGAGTTGAGGGTATATGCAAGGGAGTGATTAGAACATTGGATCATGGAGTCTAAGCTGGTTAGGGAGGAAGATGAGGACGTGGTAGGGAAGATGGATTACAAGAAAGTGGTGGGACCGGTCATTCCCCAGGAGGTGGAGAAGCTGAGTGTGGGCGCTGGAGTAGGGCGCCTGGTGTGGCAGGAGACGGCAGATAGTCTCAGTGAGGATTCTGGAGTGGGGAGGTGGTGATCAGCCTGCTGAGCGGGGGCAGAGGGAAAGCTCACTGGAAGTAAAGCACTTGTGAAGCTGGCAGCCAAGGTGTTAGGCGGCTGTCTGGGTGGGCGTTGAAGTTACCAGGAGTGGAGACAGGAGGAGTGGAGGAGAGGAGGGCAGGCAGCCATCCTGCTGCAGAGGTTTTCCCTGAATGAGTGAGTAATAGTGACTCTAAGTTGGGTTGGTGGCTTCCAAAAGGAGAGGTAGTAGGTAGAACAGTCTGGTGGCATATGCCTCAAATAGCTTCTCTCTCTCTCCCTCTTTCTCTCAGAGGAGAAGTAAATGTTGTGAAAATGGGAGTGATGGCAAAAACAAGCAAAATAACCACGTTACCCTCTCAGGGCTAGTGCTGGGTGACGGTGTGGGCCCCACGCAGCTACTGCGTGAGAGTGCTTCAGGGAAGCGGCGTCTTCAGGAGAGGGCCCAGGGTTCAGCTGCAGGGAAGAGGCGACGGAGCACGCAGACAAAGCAGGGGCCGTGACTGATGTGAGACCGTGAGTTTCCCAGGTCGTGGTACAAAGGTGTGGAGGGTGCGGGGAGCACCGGGTTATTGGGTCAGGTTAGTGGATTTAGGGAAACAGTCGACGGGAGTCTTAGGCATCTGGTAGTGACCAAGATTGTCTGGATGGTCTTTTTGGGAAAGCGTTTTTCCTTGCAGTTGGTCTCTTGGGTGGTTTTTAGTGGGGAGACGGCGGTGATAGTGGTGCTAGCAGAGGGGGGTGCTCTCATCAGTAGAGTATGAGCGCAGGCTGGCCGTGATCCTTGCTGTGAGCAGTGATTGGGAGGAGCCCACCCGCCCTGTAGGCCTCCCTGAAGTCCTGCTTACGGAGGTGTGGTGGCTGGGGCCGGAGGGCCTCTGTTATTGGGGAAGTACAGGGTCTGGAGGTCGCGAAGAACTCGAGAGATTGCAAAGGCAAGTACGGCCACCTTTGTGTCCGCACTCCCGAGCTGGGGCGATTCTTTCTCTTCTGACAAACGTCTCATCAAATTCACACACGCACACCTATTCCGCATGTTGGTTTCCGTCTGATATCGTAGTCACTTCTAGGTTGTGAACATTTTCCATGATTGCACAGCGTTTCGACCACGGCCGGTGGGTGCGGAGGCCGTGTAGTGTAGCGCCGCGACTTTGGCGGCTGACCGCGCAGGTGTGAACCAGCGTCGCCGTCTGCGGCCACGTGACCTCTCTCTCCGCGTGCCTCAGTTTGTCCTCTGCAGAATGGGGCTAGCACGCTCCTGAGGGTTCATGCCCGGATTCCATGCGTTGGTAAATTGTATGGAGCACCTAGAAGAGAGCTTGATTCCCTGTAAACACGCAAGTGCCGGCTGTTGGCCAGCTGTTACAAATTTACCAAAATTATGAGTTTCCTGTCATCACACGCTTAGGTGGGAATCTCATTTTTTGGTTTATTAAAACATTTTTTGTTCACGAAAAATGCTCATTGCATAAGAGTTGGAAATCATAAAAAAGGAGAAGAAAATTAAAATTCTACCTTTTTACTTGATAGCCTATTATAATTTCCCCAAATCCTTACATATTATTTGAAAATGTGATTTTTAATGGCTCCATTTCCTTTAATTTTTCCAGTTTGATGGGTGAAAATTTCTATGTTTGCATTCATATTTCTCTGTAGTTAAAACGTTTGAAATGTTTTGTTGTAGTATGAGTATTGTTTTCTTGACAAGTACCTGTTCATTTTATTTAATTGGGATATTAGTGGTTTTATTTTAGAAACTGATGAGTTTAAAAAAATACATTATTTAGTATATTAAGCTTCTACATTAATTATAGATAATTTGCTCAGTTTGACACTTGCCTTTGAATTTTATTTGTAATGTTTTTTGGCCATATTGTTTTATGCAGTTAAAAGACTTTTCCTTGATAAACTCTGATGTTGCTTTTATGCTTTGATAATGCTTTCTATTCCAAGGATTAGTTATAAATTATATATATTATTCCTTTGAATGTCTTAATTTTTTTCTATTTTTAGTTGACATAACTGTACATATTTATGAGGTACAGAGTGATATTTGGATGTATGTATATTATGTGTAATGATCAAATCAGGGTAATTAGGATCTCTGTCACGTCGAACATTTATTTCTTTGTGTGGGGAACATTCAGAATCCTCTCTTCTAGCTTTTCAAACATGTGCATAAATTATTATTAACTATTCACTCTACAGTGCTATAGAACACTAGAACTTAGTCCTATCTACCTATAATTTCAGTGTTTTAATTTTTTACTCCATGTGGAATTTATTTGGTTAGCAGCGTGAGGTAAAGAGTTTCATTTTCATTTTCCTCTGATAGCTAATTTTGGCAACTGTCAAGCAGGCTAAGGCAGGATCAAAAGCCCATAGCAACACACAGGGCCAGTGTCAATCAGATTTATGGGAATATTTAGATTGTCAACAGAATGCCATGTGGACTCTCAAACTCCCATCACCCCAGGAAAGACAGGCGTAGCCAGGACAAAGCTGGATACCCCAAGAACCTTTGATCTGCCCCCCTTTACGTATTTAAGTCAAGTTGGGGGGCAAGGGCCATGTGTTGGATTGTGTAGAAATGGGCGTAGCCCTTCCTGCCAAGTCAGCTCAGTACTCTGACCCCCGTCCTGGCTAAGCTGCTTAAGGTGAGGGCAGGGGAGTTGGGGAATCCCCTGCCAGCCAGCAGCCAAAGAATTTATCTTTTTTCGGCAGTAGTTTTCTTTCTCTTTCTAAATCTATGATTTTTTTCCCTTTGACTTGTGCTTCTTTTATTATAAATTAAGTTCTTATAAATGCTATGGTCCATTTCAGTATTGTTTTATTCCATTGATGTGTTAATTCTAGCACATATTAAATTTTTTTTAAATTGTAGAAAATTTATAGTAAGTTTTAATACTTGTTGGTAAAACTGTTTTTATGTCTTTTGATAATTACCAAAGTGAATACATGTACATAGCTTAATAAGTCAAATAGTATGGTAAGCCTTGTTAACAACAACAAAACCCTCCTTTGTCTTGCTTTTCCCTGCCTCTGAGTCCTGCTCCTTAGAGGCAATAACTTTTTCATCTTCTTTAGCTGTGTCTTCTGATATTAATATCTGTATTTGTAAATAATATATTTATATGAATCTTTCTTGACTTTTCCAATTTGAGACATCTGTTGACTTCCTACTGTGAAGAGAGAGATTTAAAACTTTTGAAGCTTTTTAGTTTAATGAAGTCCAAGACCATTCTTCTAAGCAAAGTTATTGCAAGAATGGAAAAACAAACACCACATGTACTCACTATTAAATTGAAACTAATCGATCCACACCCATGTGTACATATGGTAATAAAACTCCTTAGAAATGAAGTAGGTGGGAACGGGGAGGAGGGGATGGGTAAATTTATACCTAATAGGTACAGTGCACACTACCTTGGTGATGGCACACTTATAACTTTGATGCAAATAATTCTTCATAATATGTTTATTTTTAGTTAAGCCTTGTATGTTAAGATCTGAAATTTTAAAAAGTCTGAGAAAAATCCCATCAGTACTTTGATTAGCATGAGTAACTGCATAGTAAGGTCACCTGTGCACCATGCATCCAGTCATTGCTTTAAGTTTTGGTTCTCCCAAATAATACAGTTAATTGAAGAGTGAGAACTATATAGATGAGATTTTGTATGCTATAGAAATCTTTTTAAGCAAGAGAATTAAATACTTAGTTCTTTTAAAAAAATACTAGCATATAGAAATTTTCTGGTAATATCTTGAAAGAAAAACCACATATTTTTGCTCAAATTAAGACAAACATTTATTGAACATTATTATGACATTAATGATACAAATCAAATTAGAAAAATACTTAGTCTGATTGTTCTCATAAAGATTTTAATTTTCAGTTTTTTCCAGTCCTGCCTATATCCACACATACAGTTTTTTACAATGTGATCATAATATCAAAGAACTTATTTTTATTTATCAATTTACTTTTCATATTTTGTTGTTTCTATGTGATCTTTATTGTTTTAATTATTAATGGTGATATAATAGTTTAAAGATATAGTTACTTCATCATATTTCCAGACAGTTATGTTTTCTCCTGTTTATGAATAATATTATAATGGTGGCATATTCAGGCGTACAATCTTTTTCTGATGTTTGGATTATTTTCTTATGATTAGTTTTCAGAAGTGTAATTGAGTCATAGCAGTAAACTAGAAATTGGGGCATTCTAGTAGACTAGAAATTGTTTTAGCTTTTAAAGTGTGTCTGTTCCTTATAGTGTACAAATGTAACCTCGTAACCTTTACACCATTAAGTATAATTATTGCCTTATAAGTAATTCCATCAAGTGGATTAGGTCAGGATTTTTGCCTTTTAGAAAAACTGTACAAGTTTTACATTCCCAGAGTATAGAATAATTTATTTCTTCAAATACTTGGCAACATTGGTTATCATCATCATCATCATCACCATCACCACTGAGCTTGACAGAGTCAATGTGTGTGTGTATGTGTTTGGGAAGGAAGAGAATTTAGAGAAAGAATAGAAAGTCAAGGAGAATTTCATAGGTAGAAGACAGAAGAGAGAACATTGTGAATAAGAAAAAAAAAAAGAGGAAAATCAGAATAAATTAGTATAGAATCCAAGGTTAGGAGAGAATTTTAAGATTAGCAGAAAAGTAGTATAGTTGGCACTTTTTAGCTAAAAAAGCAGTAATTTTTTGTAGTCTTGAGCATTTCTACAATGCTTTAACACAAGTTATTTTTAATATAGTCCATTTTTGTCATTATGTATATTTGTTAGGTTGTAAACACTTAGTGAAAGAGGGTAATATACATATTATGACTTTATTTTCTCTTTTTAAATATCTTAGCCAGATTATCTTGATATTTATAGTCTGTATGCACCATCTCTAGTGTCTGTGCATACTTATTTATACTGGTTATTCTATTGCCTGGATGAACTCCTTTTTAATAGTATTTTATACTCCCAGCTGCTGTAGATAGGCAGCCCCAGCCCCTGCCCCTGTGCGCCACCCCTCCCCAACACACTGTATTGTTTCTGGTTGTCAGGAACTGAGAGCTCAAACTTTGGTGAGGTTATGTTTTATAGTCAGAAAGATTTGTTGTATCCCTACTATGTGTAAGGTGCTGTAATTAGGTACAATGAAGGAATGCAGAATTGAGTAATGTTTGACTTTCATCTTTAAAAAGTGCACAGTCTGTAGGAGAGGTAAGACTTGAATGTAAAAAGCTATAATGTGGGATAAATATAAGTTTCCAAAGGAGATAAAAGGTGACATGAAAGAATAAGATTTTATATTATATAGCTCACGGTTACTTGCCAATAGCTTATAAATAATACAAAACTATTATCTTTACTTATTTTACTTTTTCCCTGAATTTCACTTAACACCCAATTACATGTCTTTTATGTGGTTCTTAAATTATTGGTGTGTTGTTAGTCTTGACAACTAGATTGTAAGCTCTTTGAGGACAAGTATTTTTTTTTTCCTGTCTCTCACTACAGGACACGTACGCACCAAAAAGAACTTAAAGATTTATATTATTAAATACTTGTAATAGCCCCTTTGAGATGTTTTTAATTGTTTAACACTAACTAAAATTCTACATTCTCCTTCAGGTATTTTTGCACCTCTTTCAAAGATAAGTAAAGCAAAAGACCGAAGGAAGAATACAGTACACACTCCTTCTACAAAAGCTGCTGTACCACTCATCAGGTCCCAGAAAATTGACATAGCTCATATAACATCAAAAGTAAATACCGGTAGGTCAAACCAGGAAGTTAGCTCTCTTCTTCAACATTACAATTTTATTTGTGAAATTTCTAATATTTATATTGTTTCACTCTTTTTTGTTAGCCAACTGTGAAAACAGAATTTAATAAAACCTGCCTGTTATGTGTTTTTAAACCTCAGCCATGATTAATGATTTCATCTTCTAACAAAGAGAATTTCAGATTTGTTCCTTCCTTGTCTTCCTATTGTCTCCATACCTTTATCATCCCATAATCTAACCTCAAAGCTAGATTTTTTTTTACCTCCTTCAAATCTTTTTGAAACACAACTAGCTTTATGTCCCTCACCTATTCGAGGATGTGTAGTGACTTCTTTTTTATCAGAAAAAGTCCTGACTCTTGAAACTAGTAGTCAGGTCCTCTTTATTTGATGTAGCCTCATACTGCTCCCATCGTTGAACTGTGGTTTGTTCAATCTCTTCCCTGTCTTTCCTGTACATTGGTCTCACTCCTCCCTTAATGATTTTATCTGGGTCTGGTAACTTCTGCCTTTTGAGGTCCTCACCATTCTTTACCTCCTGTGTGCAGATCCTGTTTCTCCATGAAAACTTCCCTGATGACTTCAGCTCTCTTTAATCTCTTTATTCTCTAACTTTGTATGTACTTTTTATCCATACCACAATTGCTAATTGTTATCTTGGGTTTTGCCTTGTAATTGCTTTATTTATGCAAATCTTTTATTCTCTTGGCAAAATTTTTAAGCTTTACATGGACTGTGGGAGTATTTTGTAATTTCGTATTCACTGTAGCATATAGCACAAAATAGGTGCTTCATAAGGACTTGTTAATTCATCAGTAGCTAAAGCAGAAGGCTTTCTACCAGGATGAAAGGATTTTGTCCAAGAATTTGGCTTTCCTTTCTGTTTTGTTCTGGTGGGCTATTTGAATATCCTGTGTCAATACTGTACTCCCTTAATTATTACAGTTTTAAGAAATAAGTCTCCATACTCAGTAGAAGAAAGCCTCCTACCTTATTCTTCACAATTGTCTTCCCTATTTGGGCCTTAATAAATCACACTTCCATATAAATTTTAGAATAAGCAGTTAAATTTCTTTTAAAAAATCTGTTGAGGTATTAATTGGTATTTCATTTAAACCTTAAATCAATTTGGAAAGAACTGACATCTTTGTAATAGTTTGTCTTTTATGAGCTTGAAATATCTTTCTATTTAATTAGGTACTTTAAAAATATCCTAATAAGATTGTATAATATCTTCTATAGATATTTTATGCCTGTTTCATTAGATGTTCTCCTGGGTACTTCATACTTTTTGATGCTGTTATAGATGGTATCCCTTGAAGCTGAAACTTGGAAGTACACAATAGGTATGTCAGGAAGCTCCAAGAGTAGCCCCCTCTATTTCTGGTTTGGGGAGCAGAAGAGGGATCTCCTATTAGACAGAAATCTCCTATTAGTGATCTCCTATTAGACATGGAAGAAATCCCTGTTTTTTTTCTTGCTCGCTTTTCCCCCCTTGGTTCTCTCCCACTCCAGTGCCCAGCAGTCCTGCATGGCACAGCAGCAGCAGGCACCCAGAACCACAAGGAAGGGAAACCTTGTCTTTGACCAGAGAAACTGTGGTCCCAGGAACATGGATGGAATCCCCCTTGGTTTTTCTTGTTTTCTCATTGTTTGACTGCAGAGACAGAATCATGCTCAGGAGAGTGTATGACAGAGCAGGAAGCGAAAGCCTGGGCATTCTACTCCTAATGTGAGGAAGGGGTGCTCTGGAGCAGGAAGTGTCAGGGAGATCATGGAGAGGGGCTCAAGAAAGTGACCTCAGATTGCTGGATGTGAGCTCCTAAGCCTGCTCCAAGTTATGCTTGTATGGATCTAACCAAAGGCTTTGGTCTCCTTGGTAGACTGCTACTTAGGTCCCAGACTGACTGCTGGGTAGCACAACACATGGGACAGTTCCAAGTAGCAGGGCAAAGGTGGTGAAACTGAACTGACGTTGGGACCAAGGTGCATAGAAGGTGGGCAGGAACTTCCAGCCTGAACCTACCTGGGTTGACTACCTGCTAAAGCAAAACAAAACAATCAACATACTCCTTATGATTTCAACAAGACCTAGTGTACCATGACATAATGTTCAATATATAGGATACAATCCAAAATTACTCAAAATATGAAAAACCAAAAAAACTCCACATCTTGCAAGGAAAAGACAATGCATGGGAGCTTCAAAATGACACAGGTGTTGCAATGAACATATAAAGACTTTAAAGACTATATTATAACCATGCTGCAAGAATTAAGGGTGAACACTCTTGAAACAAATGGAAAGTTTCAACAGAGAAGTAGAATATATGAAAGAGAACCAAATGATACATGTGTGTACAGATACAAACAAGTTCAAATAAACCTGTGGTAATCTAAGATTGGTGAATTGCATCAATGTCGGTGTCCTGGTTGGGATATTATACTATGGTTTTGCAGCATGTTACCCTTGGGGAAGGCTGGACAAAGTGTACAAGGGATCTCCTTATATGTTTTTTATAACTTGATATGAATCTCTAATTATCTCAATAAAAATTCACATAAAAAGAACCAAATGGATATTTTAGAACAGAAAAATTAACTGAAAAATGAGAAATTCACTCTGCAGGTTGCCTTCATAAAATCTCCCTAACCCACCCCCTTCAATTTGTGCTGGTGTAGTTCAGACTCTCATACCTGGACTATTGTAATAAATTCTGGCTGGTCCTTGCTTTCAGCCTCCCCTCCTTTGGTTTCCTTCTAGACCTTGCTGTCAGGAGAGTTTTACTGAATTAGAATTCTGTTCATGCCAGTCCTCCTTTTCAAAGCCCAGCCGAGGCTTATTTTCTACTGTAGAGTTCCAGTTCCTTAGCCGGGCGCTGCTGCCCTGTCAGGTTTTGCTGAGATTTATCTGTCAGGTCTGTCTCCTCTCACATCCTAGAAGTACTCTGTTCCAGCCAAGCTACCCACCATTCTCTGTGTCTTTACAATTTTCTTTTTGTCCAACAGGAATTACTACCCTCTGTTGTTCCTGGTCATACCACTGTATTCTCTGGAACAGGGGTCCTCAAACTTTTTAAACAGGGGGCAAGTTCACTGTCCCTCAGACCGTTGGAGGGCTGTTGGAGAGTGCGGCGCACATTCCACACATGCGCACTGTGGGCCCGGGACAAGTTGACTGCTAAGCAGGACAGGCAGTGGTGGCAAAAACACCCGGCGGGCTGGATAAATGTCCTCAGCAGGTCGCATGTGGCCTGCGGGCAGTAGTTTGAGGATCCCCGCTCTAGAAGAAATCTGACCTAACCCTCAGTCCTTAGTGGATTATTATATAGGTTAAAATGTATTTTAGTGATATTTGGGGAAATTGGGGTTTCTAGATGGGCTGGGAATGCATTCTTTTCTTTCTCCTTTAAATAATGAAATAATTGGTCTCTGCTGTCTATGAATTTATTATCCAAGATGTTTTCACAAGTGGGTAAGATTTAGATAATGAAGGATGTGTGTGCTTTTAAAAAGTACAGTTTTAATGTTAAACAGAATTATTGCTGAAAGTGTTTTATTTCGTGTCCTAGGATTAATGACATCAAAAAAAGATAGTGCTTCTGAATCAACATTTTCATTACCTCCTGGTGAAGAACTGAAAACTGTAACAGAGAAAGATGGTAATGTAATTTATAACTTCTGTTTCTCAAGTTTTAATTTCTGATGGAACTTTAATATAGTAGAAAAACAGCTTATTTAGGGGTTGAGTTTTAAAGTTGGTAAAAATTACCCTGACAATCCATTAAGCAGCACATAATAAAGTATATACATTTTTTTTTTTGGTATAAAAGCCCGTACTGTGATTCTTATGTCTTAGTAAAATTGGAGAGCTACTGGAATAGATTAAAAGAGGGCATAAAAGGAAACTCTATAGTACAAAGCCTTGACAAAAATGTTTAAGTATCCTTTAGCTGCCAAATCACTAGGTGAATACAGCATGAGTATTCCTGCTTGCCTTCTGGTTTAATTCAAAACATTTTAATATTAAACTTTGGTTACCTTAAAACATACTAATAGCATTTTTTGTTTTTTGTATAAATAAGATGAGACTCCACTATCTCATCTAAGGTGAGAGGTGAGTGATAGTGGTGGTTAGATTGGGTAGGCAGTTTGCAT
The DNA here is from genome assembly GCA_008750895.1 of Mirza zaza. Lineage (NCBI taxonomy): Eukaryota > Metazoa > Chordata > Mammalia > Primates > Cheirogaleidae > Mirza > Mirza zaza. The sequence continues at coordinate 20,350 of VSMD01079364.1, read as the reverse complement.
TAATTGATACAGTGACACTTCCTGTGTAAGATTGTGATATTAAAGTGCGAATCCTTAAAATGCTATTGCTTGTGATATAAAATCTTTTATGTGTAAACTACCATATATTTGGATGAAATCAGGCATTTAATTTGACACTAGATAATCTATACTTGAGGAAGCTAAATGGAGAGTTCCAGAAAGATTTACCTGGAAGAGCTTATTGGTCCACTTCTTGTTCTCCACCCTTTGATATGTTCTTTTTTGTTACCTGTTTTAGTTACCCTGAATGGATCTATCAGCAGCTCCTCTTCTACATCATCTTTGGAACACAAACAGAGCTACCCCAAGAAACTGAGTGCAAGCAGCAATAACAAGAAGACAATGAGCAAAAGCTCTTCTCTGTCATCCAGAGCCAGTGCTGGTATCTATGGCTTTTTCAACCAGGCTTTCTTGGTGTTTTTTATCTTGGTTTGTTTGTAAGTAGATTTGCTCTTTTTAAATGTGTAGAAGGAACCCTTTACTTCAATCAGAGTGAACTACTTTGCACTCTTCCCTACCTCCCCCTGAGCCTTAAGCCTTAAGGTCTCTCCATTTTGCTGTTGGATAGATATAAGACTTTGCATTTATTTTCATTTAATTTATTCTTAGTGGTTTTGTCCCATCTGAATTTTGTTTCTTGCATCTTGCATATTAGCTTTTACACATCCCTTTGTGTCATCTTCATATTTAAAAAGCACATCCTCCGTTTTTATTCAAGTGGTTGTTTAGACCCATGTAGGAGAAGGTCAGAGAGTCCCCTTCCAGTATGACAGTGACAGTCTGTTCTGAGATGGCTTTTTAACTAGCGGTGGACCCTGCGTAACCTCATTCAGTCCACATTTCTTCAGTTACGTGTAAGGATATATAAAATACTTTATCAGGTTTCTTTTTGAAATGTACATAGACTGTGTCTATTGCAGTTCACTTATTTATTTATTTAGTAAACTTGTCCAGAAAAAAAATGAAGCCATCTTGGCATAAATTGTTCTTAACAAACCTCAAAATAATTACTAGATTCTTTTTCTAATACTTATAATACTTGTACTGAATCAATATTTTATTATAGAAAATGTTCATGACAGGGTTTTTTTTTCCTTTTGAAATATTTATTTTATTGGATAGGGGAAAAAACTGCAAGCCTTCAACAGTAACGTTGACATAATTAACCTTAAAGGTGGGACCCTAAAAGTCGGGGACATGGAAGTTTTGCTGAACTAATTATTCTCCAAATAGCTCCCTCTGCCCACACCCCAACCAATTTTGCTTTAAGGTGTGGGGAGCAGAGGTGAGGAGGTGCAGTAAGATCCTGCTTGTCCTCCTTTCTACGTTTCAAGGCCCCTTTCATTTGGCATTTGGACTTTTGACATTTACTTTTAAAATTTATATGTGGGTATGGAATTACTTTTTTTTTTAACCTTTTATACCACCTAGTTTAGTGTGCCTATATATTTACCTTTTTTAAAAAAATTTGAGAGTTATATAGGTTTAAATAATAATGAAGATGAATAGAGTTCTTGGAGTGAGAAAGAGGATCTTTCATGGGGGAGGGACAGAGGATGAGGGGGTCTTTGTTAGGAACTCCAGAGACATTACCTAGATGAGTAGATTTTCCACTTTTTCTATAGATTTGCATTTGAGGGAGAGAATGGGCAATAATGGAAAGTTAGGTTAAAGAATTAGAGAAAAAGAATGGAAAGAAACGATCTGGGGAATGGGAAAGGCAGGGGAGGAAGCCTGTGGTCTGCGCTTCAGCCTCATGCACCCCATTGTTGAACTTACCATCTTTGGTCCATTGTCTACAGGCAACATGGGGACAGGCCTGAGATTTCTGGTCAGAGGGTCAGGGTTTTCGTCTAGGTGTGCCACTTACTGGCTGTGCACACTCTGCCTTAGTTAATTCCCGAGTTTGTATCTTATACAATTTTTATGAAAAGCACTTTGTGAACTGTAATATGCTATGGAATATTAGTCATTATGAGGGCCTGGGACTTTTTGGTGTAGCCCTTTATCCAGACCTTCCTTCTCCATGAGTTTATGCCACTTCTTTAGTTACCGTATTTTTAGTTTCTCCCTTTTTCACAATATGACTTATCCTCTATCCCATGCACTCATCTAGGGTTCTCTGGGCCTTCCTGGATGACAGCTATTCAAATCTCAGCTTATGTGCTGATGGAACAAGTCTCCAGGGCACACCTCTTGTCTTTCAGCTGTTAAATTTGAACAGCTATTTAGATGGTATTTCTCTAGGACTTCCTGATGTTTAATAGTGGGCATTTCAGGGTTTAGTTTTGAATCAAGTTGAGAAGAGGGGAGGTGTTTTGTTCTTAATAAGGAAATCAATTTGAGGTAATTGGAATCTTACAATAATTTTACCTCCAAATCACATTCCTTTTTGTATTATTTACACTGAATCCAGGTAAACTACTATAATCCTAGCACTTTACTAGAATAGGAATTGGCATACTATGGCCCATGGGCCAAATCTGACCTACCAGTTGTTTTTGTGAAGTTTTAATAGAACACATCCATGCACATATTTTTCAATGTGGTGTTTATCTTCACTTTCATGTTACAATAGCAGAGTTGAGTAGTTGTGGTGGAGATGGTATGACTTACAAAGGCTAGAATATTTACTATCTAGCTCTTTACAGAAAACGTTTGCTCACCCATGTTCTAGAAGAGAGTATACCAGGCAATCCTAGCAAAGTTGATACTTTACTAAGAATCAGGTTTTGTGAATTTCCCATGGTGATAATTTTCTCAGGAAATCCTTTCCTTTCAGTAGCTTGACCTCATATGTGAGAAATATAGTACAATTGTAGATGACATAAGGAAAGCCATAGAATACACAGTGAATTTTTGGCTAAAGTGCTTTTTGAGTTTTTCCCTCTTTGTTTTCTCTCCTCTTTTCTTGCCCTGCACTTTCTGCCCACCAACCACTTAAACAGGTTTGAATTCTTCAGCAACATCTGTAGCAAATAATACCCGCTGTGAAGGAGAACTCCACCTTGGAGATCGTGTGTTGGTGGTAGGCCAGAGAATTGGTACCATTAAGTTCTTTGGGACGACAAATTTTGCTCCAGGTAACTCATCTGTGTATTATTTGCTCAATTTGAAGTTTCTAGAATTTAAGTTTTAAAATTTTACATGTAAATAAAATTGAATTATAGAGAATTCTTTAACAGTTCTTTTGGATGATAGCTATGGCACAGAAAATGTAAGAAATGATTAAAACCAGACTGCTTTTACTAGGTTAACTATTAATCATCCATAAATTTTTCTTGCCAATTTTGTTTTAAATTGTCTAATGTTAAAATTAATTATATTTTTGTATTATTTATACCCTGGATATGCTAAGAAAAATTAATTATAACTCTCCAATTCGACTCTCACTGATTGTCAAGTGTGCTAAATGACAGGAAAAACATATTAAGATTAGATTTTTGCTAAGCATAATCTTTAAAATGAGCAGATAATGAGTTAATGATACAGCTTTTAGCAGAGTGGCTTGGAGAGAAAGGTAGGCACAAGGGCTTAAAGGAAACTGAAAAAGCTTTTGCCTACCCTGGGCCCTTAAAAAGACAAGTTTGTATATTTATATTTACATTCCTATCTATACTTAATATTGTGTTTCCAAAAGTAAAGATTACTTTCTTTTGCATTTTCAGTGATTATAATTTTAAATAGAAGCCAGTTGAACGAAACCATGTTTTTATGTTTTAAATAGCAGTATGCTATTTTAACACATGGTGGCATTGCAGCATTTTAGGAAAAGGTTACCTAGAACATTGATTTATTTTTTTTTAAAGTTTGTAGCATTCTGTTGAGAATGCTGAGGGATCTGAGGTTTTACCCTATTTGCAGGCTAACAAATTAGCCTGCCACAGGAGTTTTATAGATGTTGGTAGAAGACATGAGAATCTTGAGTCAAAGACAGGGGATTTTAGTACTCACAATAATACCAGTAGCCAGAGTATTAGCATTTTCTTGAATTGTTCCCTGAGCCCCAGTTCCCACAGGGTGAAAGAGAGAGGGCTAAGTGGCACCTACATGCCCAGTGGTTTATGTTCAAAAAGAGGGACGCTGAGCGCAGGGAATCTGAACCCTTACACTGAACTTATGGTTCAGCAGGCCTTCCTTTTGCTTTGGAGAGAGACTATGTCTATCCCCCAAAGCTGTCCCCTATACAGACATCCATGAAAAGATAGTCTGGAACAGGCAGTCACTGCCTCTGCCCATAAGGCACAGAGAAACACGACAGAGCCATAGACATCTGTTTTCCCACACATTCTTGTTTCATTAATACCACCTTTAATTGTAAGTCAACTAATGGGTTTGAGATGGGTTATATGTTTTATAATTCATGACTCTGTTAGGTCTCCAAGTAGTAATTGAGATTAGTTAGGATGTACTTAATATAGTTCTCAAATAATAACTTGAGAATCCAACAGGTAGGTTATTTTTCATAATTATCCTATAATCAGAGAGTTCTCTGGTTAGAATGGTTTGATTTTTTGAAGGCAATTCATCATTTTAGGTTGACTTTTAATTTCTAAATTCCTAATGTAAAACATTTAGAACTTATTTAGAAATTTGGGGAGTAATAAGCAAACATAAAAGTTGGTAACTTTTTGTTGAAGTCATTCTGTCTTGGTAAGGAGATAGTGGCCCATATCTCTTTTGGTATCAGAATTTAGATCAGTCATTTCTATAGAACAGTGGTAATATCTAGGTATTTTCTAGATCATGAGATCTAAGACCTGGGAAAGGTCATGTTTAGCCTCTTCAACATACTTATCTGTGCCACCTTGAGAAAGAAAATTAACATTTTAATGGGAAGACCACATGACTACCAATGTCACTTTATTAACACTCATCATAATGCATTTCTGCTGTATGTTACACATTTTCAAGAGTTATATGGTAAACATGTAGCAATTATATGATAAAATGGGAAAATGCAAAAATTATAGAGGAAAGCATCAAAGATGGAAGTAAAACTTGAAAAATTATAGCTGTGGCACTCAGAGAAGTAACAATGGCAACCAGGCTAACCTGGTTTGGGACATTCAGAGACTTGGCAACCTATTTTCAGAGCATTAGTATGGCTTAACAAAAGCTTTGTGGACATTACTTATATTACATAGTAGAACTATGTAAGAGAGCAAATACAGTTACTGCCATACTCTCCTTTTATATCATAAATGAATGGACTGTTAGACATTTGAAATGTCTGGAGGCCCCCTCAGGTTGAATATCCTCATTTTAGGAGTATGTGTCCATTTATATCGAGTGGAACTACAATAAAAGCAACCTTGCTACTTTAATTTTAGGTTCTCTAGTAAAGGAAATCCCGTCATTTTCCTCAGAGTAGGTAGGTCCTTTTAAATACTAAAAATCTTTTAAAACATTATTATTAATAGCTAACCTGAGTCTTCTCATTTAGGTAAAAAATTATTTTTCTTTTTATGTTGGGTGGAAGAAAAAAAGAAAAAGCAGAGTCATTATGTCTAGGGGTATTTTCTATATAATTTTCATCCTTTAAATATTTGAGAACTATTTGTGGCATTCCAATATTGAGAGAATAAAATAAAAAGATTGCATGTTCATTTTATGATCTATACCTCTCAATATTATGTTTCACTTCTTTTACTGAAACACACTACGCTGTGGGTTCAAGGAGTGACAGTTTCTTATCCATTATGGCTTTCAGATATATTTTAGTCATACATTGCTTGTATGATAGCTGATCCTTGCCCAATCTGTGTTTTTGCGTTTTATTTTTCTCCCTTAATTGTACTACTCTGCAATTATGCTTGCGAAAGGTTTTTTCCTGTTCATTGCCAAATTTTATTTTCTGATTCCATCATTTGAAAGCTTAATGGTTATGGTGATCTTTCGCCATTTTGGTCATTTGTGAAAATGTTAAACCTTCTAGACTTTGGGGTTGTGTAATAGCATGATGATTTTGGATAAAGTACAGATGCTTTTAAAATGCAACATTCATGTTCTAGGATATTGGTATGGTATAGAGCTTGAGAAACCCCATGGCAAGAATGACGGTTCAGTTGGAGGTGTGCAGTATTTTAGTTGTTCTCCAAGATACGGAATATTTGCTCCCCCATCCAGGGTGCAAAGGTGAGAAGATGGAATTTATGTTTACAAACAGGAAACTTTTTGTAATTTGCAGTGGTTTACAGAGACCTAATTTATATTAAAGACATTCATTCCCTGACTGTAGCTCATGTTGACTTTCAAGGGGTTAACCAACCACCTTCTTCAGAGAGAAGGCTCATGGAAAGCTAAATTTGCTTTGCTGAGGATTTGCAATTTTGAAAAACTCCTTTATTCCTCATTTGCAAACCCTATGAGTATGTGTAGGCTATTAGAAGTGGCGTTTGCAGCTAAGAACAGTGAGAGCAGCAAGCTTAATCTGTCATGCAAACAAAAGTAAAAATGCTCTCTGATTGCTTCAGTCACATCCTAACTACATTAAATTTCCTGCCAGCAGGCACCCCATTCATTCTCCTACAAACCTAATGGAACCAAAATGGCTTTTTCCTCTGATTTCTTTAGTTTTCAAAAATAGATAGGCAGTAGATCTTTGGGGGGAAGTGAAGCTTCAAGGATTTTTATATAATATACCTTCTTAGTGTTTGTTCTTAAGATAGTTCACTTCCGTATGTATGGCCTTATCTGGGTTTAAAAAATAAATTGAGCAGAAACAAGTCCTCATGAAATTCTAGGTACCATAAGGTGAAATGACTTATGTGCTGAAGGAAGTTGGCTTGATATGCTTTTCAGTGGATGGGAAGTGGGATACTAATTTTTACGTAAGAAATAACATAAATGGTACAATCACATTCATGAGACTAGAACTACAATTGCAGTAGTTCTGGGCGTCTTGTCTATTATAGCTTTCCCTTGGAACCGGACTGTTGTGACTACCTTCTGGCCAATTTAAGTTTTTATATCAATTTATTCCTTCATTTATTTTTCTTATTGAAGAATTACATGTAATTTTTACATTAATTTCCTTCTTCTTTGATGTACTTGATATAATTTTTCTTCTTATTTATGATAATATAACATTAACATACAATGCTTTGTAGTTTATAAAGTATCTTAAATATTGTTCATTTGATCCTAATGAGAATTTGGTCAGGTAAGCTGGAAAATAACAGTAACCACCACAAACACTTATTGAGCATTTAGCAAGTGGTGGGCTCTGTACAGTGTACTTCAGATATATATCCCATGAATTCCCCCAAACCCAGCGAGCTGGAAACTATTAGGATCATTTCCATTTTGCAGTGAAGAAACAAGTTTCAAGAGATAAGTAACTTAGCTAAAGTCATATAGCTAACTAATGGTGGAGCTGGACTCAGCCCAGGCGTGTTGTTTTGTTGTCAGTGTTTTTTCCTAAGGCCTTGCTCTCAGACAGATTGTTCTTTTTTGTAGTCCTTTTATAAATGAAGATAAGGAGGTAATAGCTGTGTATACTGTTTCTATGTGCAGAGCACTGTTTTCAGTGCTCTCCATGTGTTAACCCCTTTTCCCCTCTACGACAACATAGGAGGAAAGTGAGACACAGGAAGGTGAAGTGGGCTGTGCTCCCAGATAGTCTGGTGTCACAATGTGTGCTCTTCACCATAACCCTGTAGTGGTTAAAAGGCCTCAGTGACTTTTTTCAGGACCTATATCCTGTAAATGATGGATTTGGGAGTAAAATCCGTGCTGAGTCACCAGTCTGCTGTTCTCACATTACGTCGGGCGCATCTTCATCAACACATGGCCACAGTCTCTTACAGGCTTCATCTCCCAGTCAGGAGGGCTAGGATTCTTCTTTGCATGTCTGGTTATCCAGAGTACATAGTTCAGCATATTTTAGGCACAGTAAATATTGATCGAATCTGATTTCTGGTTCAGTGCTTTTCATGCTGTAACAGCCTTTTCTCCTTTATATTGTGAAGCCATTTACTTTCTCACGGTTTCATTTTTTTTCTCACTTGGTTTATGGAGCACTTGTTTATTACATAGCTATTTACTCACCTTCTAGTTTGGTCGTCTTTAAGGTGGTGTATTTAAAAGCAGCCCCCTCTTAAAGGAAAGAGGCTCTCTCTAAATGAACTGTTCTCTCGATCCAGCTGTCTTCCTGTCATCTTCTGATTGTTTCATTCATCAGCATCAGATACTATTAAGTGTCTTTTAGCACTTATGCTGTGCTAGGCATTCTGTGAGCAAGTAAAACTGACAGGGTCCCTGATTTTAAGGAGTTTCTAATCTCAACCAGCTTTGGAGCTCTTTAAAGATACCACCAATCTTGAAGATGGAAGTATTTTAAACTAGGGATGGCCCGAGGACAGTCTGAATCAGGTAGTGACCAATCATAATCTCACTTTCATCTTACTCCTCCTCAGGGTTGTAGCTGGCAATTTTTTCCCCTTTTGGTTTTGAAAATGTGCCTGCTCTCCCAGAATCTTTGCACATGTTATTTTCTCTGCTTGGATAGCTTTTTAGACCCACCTGCTATCACCCAACTGTCACTTAGTTAATACCTTTTCTTTCTGTTAATATATAAATCAATTAAAATTTCACTGACTAGATTTAATCTAAACACACACACACACACACACACACGTACGCTGCCCACGTGATCTTCATTAGCGTTTCCTTTGTTCTTACCAGGCACTTCTTCTAACAAACTGATCATTTTTAGAATTAAGTGTCTCTCATCTACCTGTTACCACTTCATTCAAGTATCTGTCCTGTTCTTCACATCATATTCTTTCTGTCCATCAGTCTCTCATTGATTGCTCTATGTTGTGTATCGTTTAAAAATGATGCATATGACCATTCTTTTAAGTGAAGTCTTGCAAGAATGGAAAAACAGACACCACACGTACTCACCATTAAATTGGAAATAACCGATCAACACTTATGTGCACATGTGGAAATAACATTCATCAGAAATCAAGCAGGTGGGGGGAGGGGAGATTGGTAAATTCACACCTGATGGGTGCAATGCACACTGTCTGGGGGATGGGCACACTTATAACTTTAACATAAATGGTACAAAAGCAATTTATGTAACCAAAATGTTTATACCCCCATAATACTCAGAAATAAAAACAATGATGCATGTGAGTTGCAAGAGGAAATTGCAAATATTGCAAAAGTTGCAGGATTTCTTGACGGTAATAAGATATGCTGGAGGAAGTGATTGACACATGAAGGACTTGCAGATTTAGGTCAGTAAACAGATGAACGAGAATGAGGCTGTCAGGATTGGCTTTATTAAAATAAAGAATGATTTGAATATCAACCAATGAAGGGAACCCCATTGGGAAAGTGACCTTCATGATTGTGCTTAGAGTCAAAAAAAAAAAAAAAAGTAGACGATGTTGACCTGTATTAGCCATACAGTCTTGTCAGGAAAATCATGCACATACACAAACTCGGCCAATAATATCTCTTTCTTTCAGTTTGAAAATGAGTGATTTTTAAAATAATTTTAATCTAACATTTGTTAAATTTAATATAAACTTATTTTCATATTTTTTAGTTTCACCTTTGAAGATAAAGTTCCAAAGAAACAGTCATGTCCGTAGTTTAAGGGAATTCACTTTGACTTTTTGCATACTAATTACTCTTAGATAGTGAGGACCTCTTCTCTGTGATTATTGCCTGTCTCCTGTGCACGTTGAGATTCAAGCTCGTTCCTTTCTCATGAGGGATGCTCAGTAAATATTTGTTGAATGAATGAAATAACACGTAGCAATTGGTGTGAAAACCTTATTTAAGAGCCAATTTTAAATCTGGAGATCACTACTTCTAATGAAGTGTATTTTGTTTTTTTCATAGACTAACAGATTCCCTGGATACTCTTTCAGAAATTTCTTCAAATAAACAGAATCATTCTTATCCTGGTAAGATTACAGTTTTGCGTTCCTAATAATTATTTCTTTGTTTTCGTTTATTGACAGTTTTTTTATTGTGAAGTATACATGTAAGCAAAAGAGTATATAAATTGTATAGTTTGTGTAAACATGGAGTAAACATGTGTTACCCATGTAAGCAAAAGAGTATATAAATTGTATAGTTTGTGTAAACATGGAGTAAACGTGTGTTACCATCCCCCAACTGAAGAAAATAATTACCTGTACTGTAGGACCCCTGAGCACCCCACACCCACATCTGCCTCCCTCTTCATGTACCCCATCCTCAGGTATATGAGTCTTGAATTTTATGTTCATTATTCCCTTGATTTTCTTTATATTTTTAAAACCTATATATAGATATATCAATAAATGACATATATTTAGTTTTGATTGTTTCCTACTTTGTTATTTAGCATTCCATTGAAATATTCTATAATCGATGGTTATTTGGGCTATATCCTGTTTTTAATGTTACACACTATGCTATTATGCACATATGCAGAAGTTTCTCTAGGATTGCCAGGCGTGGGATACCCATATTCTCAACCTTCCTAGGCAACGCCAAACTGTATCGCACACTCCCATCCTCAGTGGATCCGAGTCTTTGTTCTTCCTCACCTCACCAACACTACTCTTGTTTGATTTAGAGTTTTTGCCAGTCCGAGGGGTTTAAATGGTATCTCATTATGGTTTTAACTTGCATTGTGCCCATTTACCAACCTCACTTCATATTGCACCCCCCTGTCTTGGCCTCTGGTAACCACCATTCCACTCTCTACCTTCATGAGATCCACTTTTTAGCTCCCATGTATAAGTGAGAACGTGCAATCTTTGTCTTTCTGTGCCTGGCTTATTTCACAGAACATAATGACCTCCAGTTCTACCCCTGTTGCTGCAGATGACAGGATTTCATTCTGTTTTTATGGCTGAATAATATTCCATTATGGGTATACACACCATATTTTCTTGACCCATTTATCTGTTGATGGACACTTAGATTGATTCCATATCTTGGTTATTGTGAATAGTGCTGCGGCAAACACGGGGGTGCATCTCTCTTCCATATACTGATTTCCTTTCATTGGTTATATACCCAACAGCGGCATTGCGGGATCATATGGCAGCTCTTTTTTTAGTTTTTTGAGGAACCTCCATACTTTTTCCCATAATGGCTGCACTGTTTTACGTTTCTACAGTGTACAACAGTGTCCAATCAACAGTGTAACAGTGTATTATATCTTCTTTGATGAGGTGACCGTTCATATCTTTTGCTCATTTTAAAATTGTTTGTTACTTTCTTAATACTGAGTTCTTTGTGCACTTTGAATACCAGATATGTATCAGATATGTTTGCAAATATTTTCTCTCATTGTGTGGCTTGTCTTTTCCTACTCTTAACAGTGTCTTTCATAGAGCAGAAGTTTTTAATTTTAATGAAGTCCAGTTATCAATTTTTTTCTTTCATGATTTGTGCTTTGGTGTTTTATCTAAAAAGTCATCATCAACCCCAAGATCAGTCTGATTTTTCTCCTGTGTTACCTTCTAGGAGTTTTATAGTTTTGTGTTTTCTATTTAGATCTATGATTCATTTTGAGTTAATTTTTGTGGAAGGTGTATACCTAGATTTTTATTTTACATGTACATTTGTTCCAGTAGTATTTGTTGAAAAGACTATCTATCGAATTGTATTTGCTCTTTTGTCAAAGATCAGTTGACTATACTTGTGTGGGCCCATTTCCCGGCTCTCTGTTCTGTTCCATTGATCTATTTGTCTAATCTTTTGCCAGTACCACACTATAAAGATTACTGTAGCTTTATAGTAATTCTTCCAGTTGAGTAGTGTCAGTCCTTTGATTTTGATCTTCTCCTTTGATGTTGTATTGGTTATTATGGGCCTTTTACCTGCCCATGTAAACTTGACAATCACTTAATATCAACAAAGTAACTTGCTGGGATTGCATTGAATGTATAGATCAAGTTGAGAAGAACTAACATCTTAATATTGAGTCTTTTTAATCTATGAACATGAAATATCTCTCCATTTACTTATATCTTCTTTGATTTCTTTCATCAGAGTTTTATAGTTTTCCTTTACCTGTGTATTTAATTTTTTGACATTGATGTAAATGGTATTGCTTTTAATTTACATTATACCAGCTTTTTTTTGGTTAAGTATTTGCCTAATGTATCTTTTTTTACCCCTCTTTGACTTAAAACCTTTCTGTGTCCCTATGCTTTCAGAATATTTTCTAAATAGAATATAATTGGTTTTACTTTTTAAAAAATACTGTCTGAAAGTCTTCATTTTTTAACCTGAGAGTTTTATCCATTTGCATTTATTATAATGACTGATATATCACTGATATTATTTATGCTATCTTATATGTTTTCTATTCAGATTTTTCCTTGTACTTAAATGGTTTTTCTTTCTTGATGTTATACTGTTTATAGTCCTACATTGCCACCTTTTTAAAAATTTCATTCCCCATCCCCACTTGTGTAAAAGTTATATTCTAGGAACATGCTTCTTGTTAATTACTGTAGATAATTTAACATACATACTTAGCAGAGTTTAAAGTTAATCATTTTTACCCTTTCCCAAGTAGTAGAAAATCCTTAGAAACTGAATTGTCCAGTTTCTATTTTATTTCCTCTATAAATTTGGCATCATTATAATAGTTTTATATAATATTTATTTAAATTACTCACATATTTACCAATATCTTTACTCATTAATCCTCAGAACTTGGGATCATTTTGTTTTTACCTCATGTACATTCTATAAAATTTCTTTTAGAAAGGCTCTATTGGTAGCAAACTCTCTCAGTTTTTGTCTTTTCTAATGATAGTTTTACTGATTTACAGGTATAGAGTTTTAGGTTGAACGATATTTTCTCCCTGCACATTTGGTAATATCTTTCTACAGTTTTCTGGCTTCTGTCAGTGATGAGAAGTCAGCTATGAGTCTGACTACTCCATATTGTTGTAGGTGATTTATCTTTTCCTTTGAGATGCTTTTAAAGATCTGTTTCTTTCTGTAGTACAGTTTCACTATGATGTGTCTAGGTGGGGATTTCTTTTTGCTTATCCTGTTTGGCATCGTGGGTCTTCCTGGATAGGGGAATTGGTATCTTTCATCAATTCTGCAAAATTCTTATCCATTATACTTCACATTTTTTTCCCCTCTATTCTCTTTATGATCTCCTCCTGAAACTCTATTTAGTTGTATGTTGGACTTCCTCTTTCACCTGCCTCTTCTGTGTTTCTCACACTCATCACTTGGGACTGTGCTCTGGGCATCTTCAGACCGGTCTTCCTGTTTCCTGATTCTCTCTTCAGTTGTGTCTGTTCTGCCGCTTAATCCAGCCATGGCGATTTTAATTATACAAATTGCCCTTTTTTTGTTTTGAAAATCTGCTTGATTGTTACTTACAATAGCTTATTCTTTCCCCATATTTTCAAGTTTTTCTTTTATGTCTTTAAACATTTTAAATTGTTACCTTTTATTTCATGCTAAATAATTTAGCATCTAAAGTTTTTGTGAGTTTGATTCTGCCATCTGCTTCTGTTGAGCCTAACTTATGGTGCCTTCTTTCCTTGTGAATTTTGTAATTTATCATTGTGAGATGCTTATTTTACTTTATAGAATTTTATGTATGAGGATTCCGTGAGGCCCAGGTTGATGCCTCCAGAGAAGACTGTATTTACTTCTGCCAGTTGCCTGGAGGCACTGCTGGCCTGGGACTACTTTAATTTATATTTGCAAGGTTTCATAATATTATGCAAGATAACGTGAATTTGACTCATGGTCACAAATTCCGAGGGGAGAGAATTTTGCCTTCTTCTGCTCATTAAGGTTGATGCAAGCCACTTTCCCTGGTCTTCATCTGACTGACGTGTCATTTTGTTTCTCCTTTCACCCCACACTGACAGTGGGATGCCTGGGAGCCTCACACTAACCAAGCGACTCTGTGAGGATCCCCAGGTGGCAGGCGCTGCTTTGTTTCCTTCCCGGTCTCCCATGCAGCCAGTTTGCTGGAAGCCCACGTGCTCTGGGTTCAGTGGAAACTCTAGTGGTGTGAGGTGGGGGGGTTGCTTTGGTGTTCGTGACCTCCAGTGGTTTCTCTTTTTGTTTTTTAGCCTCTTTGAAGTTGTGCCTTCTATGTCAGTTCAATTGTATTCTTAAAAAATTATAGTTGTTTTAAATCAGAGCTTTTTCAATCAAGAGATTCATTCAGCACATCTGGTCTGCCGTAACTGCCAGAACTGGAAATCTTATTTCTTTTCAAAAGCATCTTTAAAAAATTTTACCTTTTGTGAAGTCTTTTTGTTGTTGTTCTATTATTTGGAGATACTAATAATCATAAGCTCCAAAGTTTATTGTTCAGTGTTTTATAAATGGGACATCTTTAATGATAGTGTTTTAAAACCATTTTATCCTTTTCTTTTTTTGAGTGATTATTAAGATTATAATATTTGGTAGTACAAATAATCAGCTTTATCAAGGTGTAATTCAGTTTTATTTTCAAGAAATTTTATAATTAAAACTTCTAAAAGTAATGCCATGCTGTTAACTTATTCATACATGTACATACTTTGATCAGGAAGGTAAAGATCAAAATTTGTCAAGAAATCTAAACCACGGTTATATTCTGTATCTACTTACTTTCTTTGCTTTATTTTTCTGGAGAAACATTTGATATGATAGAACATCTATAGAAGACATTATAAAAGATAAATTTTAATAAGGACTGAAAGTTTGTGAGTTATTTTTCCTGTTCTAACCTTAACTTTCATATTTAGGTTTTAGGAGAAGTTTCAGCACAACTTCTGCTTCTTCCCAGAAAGAGATTAACAGAAGAAATGCTTTTGCCAAGTGAGTATTAAGAAGATTTAGAAAAACACCTTTCAAGATGAACATGATGAGATTCTGTGAAGGAAGAAAAATGGAATTTGTATCTTTTACATTGCTTGGTAGAATTTTAACACTTAGGAGAAAAGGTGTGATGAGTGTGTTGAGAAGAGTTCTTCCTCCCTCCTTTGCAAGCTCAATTAAAAATGTCACCAGTGACTAAAAATAGTTTACTGCATATATTTTTCTCTTCAAAGAGATTAGTACTGTTAATAAAAGTTGGAATTTATATTTTGTGTTTTCATTGAGTGGGGTGGATTGATTTTAAACTCTGTTTTCTTAAATAATCAGAGATTTGATTTAATAGTGTCAGCAATACATGAAAGAAATGTAAAGCCCGTTTGCATAAAGGAATCTTACATTATTTAAAAAAAAAATGCTCCCACTTCCCCTTGTGGACTACTGTATATATTGCTCAAAAAGCTTTTTTCGTATCTTTGTAGAGGGAATAACCTTTTCCCTTTTTCATTTGTGTTTATCTCCCCGAGACCCACTTCACTACTCCTAATAGTTTCTCGAAACTTTTTGAAACTGTTTTACTTTTAGAGGAATATGAGGCTCTTCTAGACTGATTGTATTCAGAGTTTTTTTTTTTTTTTTTTTTTTAAATACTGTGGATCAATCTATGCATAGTACCCTGGGGAAAAGGCTTAGCTGAGTAGGGAAGTGCACATTCTTGCTTTAGCAGTAGGTCCCTAGAGCCACTAAAAACTAGAGCCCCAGGGTCAGAGTTTGATGTCTGGCTGGGCACTGGCAGTCATTTGTGTGGCAGCCTGGGATGCAGCTATTGGAACAGGCTTCACAAAAATCTGAAATTTCACTTGAAAACCCTGGCTTGTCTTAAGGGACTGTTAAGCACTGTTTAGAGGGTTGGGTGTTTTTGTTTTTGTTTTTTTTTCCTTTCTCAAAACCATTACCAATTTCGAGAAATTTGAAATTGGTCCTCTTCCTTGAGTAGAAAGGAAGAGTTTCAGGGTAGTCACTTTATGCTCCAGTTTATTGAAGGGATTCAGGAGTTCTTAGGCAGAATGGAAGAAGGCAGAAGGAATGCTAAGAAGAAACAGCCAGAATACAAAGGATTCTGAAGGGGGAGAGGTATCAAAATAAGTGTCAAGATATGTTGGTGAGTGGAAGAATGATACAGAGAACCAAGGGAAGGAGAAAAACAGTCTGAACCCTGGGAATTACACAGCAGGTATGGTTATGCACAAGATGGTCAGTTGACGTGAGGATGACATATCAGCACTTAATCTATTTTCTATGAAAATAAAAAAGTTAAGCTTTACTAATATTTACACTTTACTAATATAAGATTAACAGTGTACCTTTTTTTTTTTTTTATAAAAGCAATAAATAGGCCAGGTGTGGTGGCTCATGCCTCTAATCCTAGCACTGTGGGAGTCCAAGGCGGGAGATTGCTTGAGGTCAGGAGTTCGAGACCAGCCTGAGCCAAGAACAAGAGCAAGACCCCATCTCTACCAAAAATAGAAAAACTTAGCTGGGCAACTAAAAATAGAAACAAAAAATTAGCTGAGCATGGTGACAGGCACCTGTAGTCCTAGCTACTTGGGAGGCTGAGGCAGGAGGGTTGCTTGAGCCCAGGAGTTTGAGGTTGCTTTGAGCTAGGCTGACATCATGGCACTCACTCTAGCCCATGCAACAGAGTGAGACTTTGTTGCAAAAAACAAACAAAAACAAAAAACCCCCAAAACCCCAATAAATATGCTTTTATTAAGGATATATAATCGATTTTTGAAATTATTTTATATGTGAACAAAATTGTTTGGTGATTATTCTTCTCAGGAACAAAAGAGAGACTTTGAGGTGCTGGCAGGTCTTACGACATCTGTCCCTGCTCTTAGGAGCAAAGACAGCTCAGTGACGGGGTGACTGTCTGCAGTGGGACAGAGTTGACACTGTGCTGTGCTGTTGCTAATCTAGAAGCACGGTGCATTCTGAAGATACGCACCTGAGAAAGCGAGTTTATTGAGATTTACCAAATACTGTACGTATCATTTTCTGGCTTATTTATATGGAAATAAATGATACTCCCAGAAGAAACATGGAAAACATAGTCAGAGATGATGAGAATTCTTGGGTGAGAAACTTGAAGGACTTGGGGGCTAAGGACATGTTTGCCAATGTGAGTGAGAGAGAACCGGGAATGGGGTAGGGACAGCCTGCCATGCCATTTCTGGGACAGGACGGGAGTCTTCTAGATCAGCATTGACTTGGTAGCAATTAATGCATTTCATTCAGGGGTAAAAAAGAAAGGGAGTTGGAAGCAGCTCTCTGTCTTCCAAATTCTGCGTGTGTCCAGCACCAAGAATGGAAGTAATAAACGAGCTCGAGAATTTGACAGTCGTCACAGAGTCCAGTCGGGCACAAGGCATCCTTCCTGTCTCACACCGTGTGCATCCAACTGTGATCTATTATATATCTTATCCCATTCTTACCAACTTATTTCAGCTCCTCTCTACGCTGTCATTAATGTCTCTGCTAATACAAATAGTAACTTTACTGTGGAAGAATTGGTAAAGCTTTCAGAGTCTTCAGTGAGTCCTGTCTATAGATCCAGCCCATCGGCACGATTTGGTCAGCACCAATTTGACTGCCTTCAGTAGAGCTCGTGCAATCCAGTTTGCCACAGCTTTTCTAATTTCACACCAGATGTTTGCATTGTCTGCCCGTCCCCGTAAAGCTTTTGAATTCCTCACCACGGGCTGAGGTCCACATAGATCCAAGTCACAGCATAGAAGGGCCTGCGTGACCGGCTCCCGTGGCAGTAGTCTCACAAGTGACTACAGTTCTCTCAGCTCTCTGTGCTTTTCAAAAAAGTAAAAAATAGTAGGTATATTCTGCTCACATGGTGACCTCTGCTTTCCCTTTCTGTCTGCTTGTCTTTCAAGTTAGCTCCAGGGTCGTGTCCCCGCTGGAGTGTCTCCCTGAGACCTTAAGAGAGGAGAGATTTCTTCCTCTTCTGTGCACATTCCGCACCTTGCACTGTCTTTATCTCAGTATTTATAACATTTTACTCATATTACATAGAGATTTCTGGAACCTAGCCCCTTGCCTGCCTTTGCGTAGGTGGCCAATAAATATTTTTGAACAAGTAAATGTAGTTTTCAAAAATTTCTCAAATCTCTGTGCTTTTGGGCTTTGGGGAACTTGAATCAAATTAATCTTTCTTATTAGAATGTAAAGTGTTCACCCAAACCATTAATTTTTGGTTTAGATATTGAATTTATTTATTATCGCCACCTTCTTTCTTTAAAGAAATTGCTTATTATGAAAGTTGATTGTACAATATTTGAAAACTTAAAAACTAAATGCAGATAAAGATCATCTATAATTTTGTCACCTAGATGCGATTATCACTGTTAGCAGTTTGGTATATACTTTTGGCATATGATGAATATGTCTTAATTTTTAAGCAAAATTAGGTGAATCATATTCTATTATACCCTTTTGGAAGATTTGCCTCTTAATATGTCATGTGCATATTCCCCTATTCTTTAATAGCTTTCCTCAGTGTGACTTTTGTAATGTTTGTAAAGACTGTATTATGATATGGAAACATTTTTCTTTGTCATTTAAAAGTACATTCTTGTGCCAGAGCCACATTGTTTTAACTATTGTAACTTTACAATTTAACATAATGGCAGTGTAAATCTTGCCTTATTATTTTTCAAACTTTTCTTTATTACTGATGCCCATTATGGTTGTATGATTGTGATTGAGAGCCTGGCCTTTGTGCTAGGATAGCCTCAGATCTGAGCCTCAACTCTGCTCTTACCATCTGTCTGACCTCAGGGACGCAGCTTAATTTCTGAGCCTCAGATCGTTTCTCTGTTATAAGGAGGTAGTGATCCCTTCTTCACTGGTTTGGGTGAGGTTGAATGAGAAAATGTGTATGAAGTGTTAGGCACATAATAAGTGCTCAGGAGGTGATAGCTATTGTCATTATTTATGTGAAAATTACAGTAATTCTGTCAGGTTGCAAACAATATCCATTGAGGTGAATTCAAGGAAAATTCACATATATACATTTCTGTCTAGGAACAGAGCTCTTTTCATTTTTTTTTGTATCTTCTTCAGTAAAGATTTATACTTTTTCTTACAGGCATTACATATTTGTGAAATTCATTGTATTTGTGCATCCGACATGTAAATAATCATTTAAAAATATTTTCTAATTAGAATTGGGTCATTTATTGGCAAACGTGGCTTAGGATAAATCTCTTGGCCTCACTTTTCCTACCCATAAAATTAGTCTTCTCCCTTTCTTATAGTGTGGTTAATAGGAGCAAATGAGGCATGTGTGTGATAGTGTATGTGAAATAAAATGTAAAATAAGTAAGTCTTGGATTCTGTTCACAGTAAGATCCCCAGGCAGTTTTGGTAACAGGTTGAAGGGTTCCTTTGGAGGAGAGGAGGCATGGGATGGAGGCTGGAAGGCTCCGGGTAGCGCTGGTGGTTTCTGGATAGCCATTGTGGAAGGTCTCAGGTTGGAGGACAAGATGCTGGTATTGTTTCTATTGTGGGTACACATCAGGGTCAGCTCCTTCCAGTTTACAGTGGAGGAAGCTCTGGGGCAGGTGGGCCTGAGGCCTTGGATGAGTTCATTGGTGAGTCCCAAGCAGTTGTGTTATCAGGTCAGTTGGGTGGTGGGAGCTAGGAGGCATCTCTTGCACATTGTAAGTAATCTTACGTTGTAGGGAAAAGGAAAGGAATTCTGCTCAGGGCAACTCAGACCTTCTGTGTTAGTGGCAGGCAGGGTACTGAACTCTTTAAGTGTAACTAGAGTTTGTACATAGAAGATATATGTATATATACACACACACACACACACACACACACACATATATATATAAATATATTTTCTAGAGTTGTGGATTGACAGTTTTTAAAATTTGCTTTCATATGAAGAAATACTTTAAACAAAAAGTGATTTTAATTTACTACAGCCAGGCTGGGCGCGGTGGCTCACGCCTGTAATCCTAGCACTCTGGGAGGCCGAGGCGGGTGGATCGCTCAAGGTCAGGAGTTCGAAACCAGCCTGAGCAAGAGTGAGACCCCGTCTCTACTATAAATAGAAAGAAATTAATTGGCCAACTAATATATATATAGAAAAAAAATTAGCCGGGTATGGTGGTGCATGTCTGTAGTCCCAGGTACTCGGGAGGCTGAGGCAGGAGGATTGCCTGAGCCCAGGAGTTTGAGGTTGCTGTGAGCTAGGCTGATGCCACAGCATTCTAGCCCAGGTGACAGAATGAGACTGTCTCAAACAAACAAACAAACAAAATTTACTATAGCCAAAATACTAGATTTCTTTTAATTTTATTTGATAATACAGATAGTAGTTAAATAGGTATTAATGTATGTTTTCTGATTACTGTTTTACTAAAAGCATATATATGTGTATGTATATTGTAATATATATGTTTATATTTATAAATTGCAAATGAAATCTTAA